>CAJNDV010031120.1:109950-132493 GCA_905221635.1 Symbiodinium sp. CCMP2456 | reverse complement strand
ACCCATATATATATATATATACACCCCACAGCCCTTGGCCCTCCTCCAGTTCTGAAGCCTTCTAGAGCGGAGGACAGTGACAGCCAAGCACAAACCTTTCGAGAAGAGATGCGGAGGCAGGTTCGATTTTGTATGGTGCCGTAGTGGCACCGTTCTTTGTTCTGTACATGCCTAGGGCCTAGGACTGATGCCTTCATTCGGTAATTCATGACTCTATGTGACCCGGGCGAGAGGTGTCGCACAAGGATTCAACCTTTTAAGATTTATCGGTGTAAGGATGTTGAGATTGATTGAACTTTAAAATTTGACTTCAACGTGCTGCAGACCTTTCGCAGAGAGGCCCGCATTTGATTCCAGGGCATGCTCTTCAACCTCATATTCTGCTCATAAGCTTCTGTTTGCACGGAATGCGCAGAAGCCCGGTCTACAGAGCATTTACCGCAGTTGGGTCTTGCTAAGTTCAGGTTTCAGCCCCTTTCCAAGGGCAGGGTTTCGAGTTCCCTTCGGCATACACCAAAGCCCTAACTGATTCTTCAGGCCGCTATACACTATGTTAGCTGCTGCGCCCATGCATTCATGAGTACTTCGGAATTCGTCAGCCGCAGGCCTGAGCTTCACATGAAGCCTGGAGCCGCCTGAGCTCGGCGAGCGAACTAAGACCGGAAAGTTGTCTACTCTTCTGAAAGGCGCGCGGGCCTCCGGAGCCTTGAAGACAGCCGTCGGGAAGAGGCCGTGGCTTCAGAAGATTGGCTTTTCGACATGCGGCTTTCTACGGATTCTGCGGCTTGAAACGGGCTTTATAGGCTTCTATATAAGAGGCCTTCAAGTCTCGGCTGGGTGTGCCTCCGAAAGGCGATTGAATTGTCCGATGGGCTCTGAGAGCATGGGCTGAAATTGGCATAGGCTCCACATGCTTTGGGGTCGACTGCTTGCTATGCCTAGGATGCACCAGGACAAAAAGTCTGAAAAGCCCTCAACAAACGGTGCAGGCAGGGCTTCAGAGTTTCAGGTTCCTGGGTCTCCACAGAACCCCAAACCTCGGATCCTGAAGCTCTTTTGAGCCTATGAGGTGGAGATGAAGCGTCACGCTGTGCTGGAGCGAGTCCGCAAGAACCCTCGTGAGCGGAAAGGCGCGCAAGGGAATGCTTCCAAAGCGGGCTCTTGAAGGGTCTTGGGCGTGTATATAGGGGTTTAGGGTCCTGTAAAACGGTGTCTTCAAGGACCGATTGAACACGACGGACGGGTTCCATTCGGGGTTTAAGGGTTGGCGTGCAGATTTCGGGTTTCTAGTTCTTGGTCACGGACTTTCTGTGTGTTCGCTGCATCAACTATCTCGTCTCGTTCCTTCCAGGGTCTCTTCAGCTGCAGCAGTGCGAAGACCCAGGTCCAGGAATCAACTCCTGAGGAATCCCAAGCATTGCTTCTTGAGATTGGCCATGGTCTTTTTGCAGTGCCAATTTACTAATATAGTAGGGACCTACCGGCTTTTGTAGACGGGCACCCTCTAATTATCTGAAGGAAGCGATACGTCAGATGGTCAAGCATCCGAAACAAAAAAGGCCAGCCTGTTGTAGAAGCCCTGCGCCTTTGAGGTTTAGGAGGTTTAGAGTCTTGAGGTTTAAAGGGGCGTGAGGCTTCAGGCTTGGGGGGAGCAGATCCCGGAAGGTTCAAGTGACAGTCGGTTCAGAAAAGGCGATCCACTGGAGCTGCTGCGCCCAGGGGCCTCTCTTCACGACCGGGTCGCGACGGGCTCGGTTCTTTCTCCGGCCTCCCTGATTCACAAGCCGACTCCTTTCAGAAAGGAGTACATTCAAAACTCTAGACAATTTTGGGCCTTCGTCATGTATTTAGGCTGTAACTTTTTTTGGTTCCAGCTAAGTTTAAACGTCAGCGGCTTGAGCTTTACGAAACTTGCAGGCAGTAAACTACTGTCTTGCTGATCCAACGTTTTTGATAAGGATCTCGTTGATAAATTAGCTGACCCCCTAACGGACCAGGTGGTGGCAATGTCGACAGGCCTCGAACCCCAGGACCAGCGGAGATCGGCAGTCCTGTGCATGGAGTTGGTGTAGTGGAGGCTTGATTGGAATGAGGTTCTCGGATTACAGCAAAGGTGCAGGAACTGCACGAGGTTTGTTTGATTCGTGACTTAGCGGGTGTTGAGCCGGGATGTGACATACACGGGTAAAGTGCCGAGTTTGTTTCTAGATGAAGGAGGGACGCAGTTGCGGACCCCTCGAATGAACTCCATGTGCTGCTCGGTCGTTAGAATTCATGTCCAACAGAAAACCTGCAAACCCCCATCAGGACACCGCCTTCGACGTGAAGTCGGTCCACGTGGTAGGTGGGCCCTGAGCACTGCAGCACGCAGCATGTTTCTGTCCCCGTGGCGGACCGCGAGCTGATGCTGTTGAGGCTTGCCAAGCCTCGAGTCCATCGGGGATGAGAACTTTGCGAGTATCCGATTCTCGACTGCAACGCATGGACCCACAGGAAGCTTCAGGTGCTGGAACATTCCAAGATGGCATCAAGGCTCGAAAACTCGGGGTTTCCAGCGAGTTCAGACTTGCATTCTTGCGTGATTCGCTTGGATTTTTCCCTGTCAATGAAAGCTACTTGTATGTGTTAGCCTTTACCAGTTTAAACTTAAACGATAGCATGCGCGCATGCATGCACGCGTCCATGTACATGTACAAGTATGCGTGTTTGCGGGTTGGGTTTTGACTTCTTGTATACTGCACTCTCTTGTCAGGTCTTGTGCCGTACTGGTTTGTGTTGCACAGTTTGCTTCGTGTGGTATGTTTTTATGTGTATGCATGCATTCGTGTATCCACGACTGCACACATTCACGTGTGCATGTATACATGTGTACATGCACGTATGCATGATGTATACAGGTATGTTTGCATGGATGGCTGGATGGCGGGCTGCCTGGATGGATGGATAGACGGATGGATGCATACAGTCATGCACATGCACACATGTGCACGTGCGCACAAAACAAATATACACATCCGCTCATGGAAGCTCGAACGGGCCATCGTAGCTGAGTCGAGGTTCCCTGGCAGTTCTCGGGAAGCTGCAGTAAACCACAAATTCCTGGACCCTATTTAATTTATGCCCCTCAAACCCTTATCCCTGAAGGTCTAGAGTCTAGACCGTTCAACCTCAACTTAAACCCCAAAATCTGAGCAGAGCCCGGAAGGAGTTTTGTGGAGAACCTGTATAGAGAACCTACGCAGACAGGCCCGGAACAAACGACGAAAGAAGAGCTGCGCAGAGGATCGGAGCGAGCTCGCTTGCCGAGTTGGCAGCGTCCGAATCAGGCTCGGAAGTCTCGGGCTCCTCAAAGCGGCGCCGAAGCTTGGCTTTGGGCCTTCGGGGTTCTGCCTTCAAAGGTCTTACCAAGGGCTCCAAGTACTATAGGTCTGTGGCAGTAGGGCCGGTTCGGGGGTAGGAGACCAGGCTTGGGGTTTCAGGACATAGCGCAGCATTCAGGGGCTTCTGGGGTGCTTTGTGTTCATGTCAAAATGCTTGCCCACACTTTATCCTAAAGACCGCTTCAACAAACAACCCACAGTGAAGCGTGGTCTCTTCTCCTTGGGGTGGCAACTTGAAGGCTACCAAAGTTTCTAAGATGCGGCTTAAGGCCCGCAGCATTGAGTTTGGGTTTACATGGTTCCACAGAGGCACTTAGGGTCTATGTTGTGGTTGCAGGGCTTAGGGTTTGGGACGTAGAAGTCCTCCCTCTGTCGCCTGAAGGACGAAGCCTTCTTCGTCGAGCTGAAGGATGGCTACCGCGTTTGCCGGGAGCCATAGCCGGACGTCCACGTGGCAATAAACCATTGTGGCTTTGGGCCTTTCTTCGGGTGTGTCGGTTTTCCGCTTCTTCGTCTTGCTTCAAGAGCGTGATCAGGCAGACTGAGGCGGAGTGGGAGGCAGCCATAGAGAGAATGAAGGCATACTGCAACTTGTGCAGACCTTGCACTGAGTGCAAGTCTAAGCCGAAGCTGGCAATGTCCAAACCAGATGATCAGCTTTCATCATGGTGTGCAGGGCTTATGATATGAGAGCCTGAATAATTATGTGGTAACTAACTGAGGTCCAAATATGGACTTCGAAAGGCCATATCCGTATCTTGGGAATGCCTTGACTCTTGGGAATGCCTTGACGAGGTGCCGTCGTCGATGGCCACGGGGCGGAGGGCCACCGTGCTGCAGCAGCAGCTGGGGTGCTCAGAGATTGTGTTGGAGCGTCCTCCGAAACAACCCTAAACGGCCCTAAGCGAAGTCCCATAAGGATCGCAACCCTGACAGGTCCGGGACTTCCTCCTGCGCCGACTAGTTGCTTCCCTACCAGCGACACGGTCGTCCAATGTCGACGAGCACAGGCCTTGCAGCTCCAGGCTGAAGGTACATGCAGCGAGGTGCACCCAGACTAGCAGTCCAAGCCCGGACAGTCCGAAATGCGCACCACACCCTTTGCTAGGTCTACACTGCTCTTTTGCGAGGGTCCCATTCACAGAAACATGTGGCCACCGCGCCAAAGCTTTATGTTAGAGTATAGGGTGGAAGAGCTTAATTAGAGTATAGGGTACTGTACCTGTTTTTCTCAACCCAGAACGAGCACCAAGCCTGCGCAGGATCCGGATCCATGGCATGCTTCTCAAGGCGATAGAGGACCGCGAGGGCTCTGCCAGTTGTGAAGGCTACCGAAAAGCCGTAGGCGAAAACTCTCCGAACCCTGGGCCTAGTTAGCTGCAGACAGCGCCGGGGCGGGTCTTCTTGATACGACTAGGGTTGCAGGAGACCGTTGCTGCACACCTGCACTTTTTGATTGGAGTGCGTGCCTTGTAAATCTCATGTCTCTTGCTTAAGCGGGGCATCTAAGAAGGACGCGAATCATGCGCTTTTCTCGGGTGAAGAGGCGGGATCGATCTTTCAACTCGGGAGCGCAGGGGAGTGGCACGGCTCTGCATGCCAGAGTTCGCACAGCATCAACAATGGCACAGTCCTTCAAGTTTCAGGCTGTAGATGCCAGAGCCAGCGGCGCGTGACTCGGCACAGCAAGGCCGAGCCGAGTTTGGGCAGGAGAGGTCTTCTAACAATGTATGACAGGTGGCACTCTTTCGCTCCCTTGATTCAGCCTCAAGTTCATTCCGGCCAAGGACAGCCTGCGTGGTGGTGTACGACATGAAGAAGAGGCGAGATGATTTGCTGCTTCGATTTCTTGCTGTCCAGAAGAGATTGGCTGGGGGCTGGAGAGCTGCTGGTGGCTGCACGAAGGCTCGAGAGCGAACACCCTGCGCCAGGTGGTTGTTCACCAGCTGGGTCGGCATGCTGGCTGCACACCGAAGTTCAGAAGTCCGGGGTGCCTTAGCAACGGGCCGGCCCCTACACTCACGATCCTACAAATTCGGGGTTCTGTCCGATCTCTTACGAACCTGAGAAACCAACAAAGTGCCCTCAATGTGAAGAACATTCCATCTCCAGAGGTTCATGGGGTTTCGATAAGTACCGCTGTAGATCCCCGAAGCGGCCCCCGAACGGCTACCAGGTGACTGCCGCTGCGTGGTCGGTGAATACGTGGAGGAAGGTGGAGCTTTGACAGAGGCGAGAAATCTGGAAAATGCCGGATCTAAAGATGTGATGCGCCAACGTAGACTGACATTTATAACAACAATAGTACACCACAGATAATCAAGTGGCCATATAGCCAGAGGCAGTGCACCAATAATGCAGGAATATAACCTGTTGGCGGACATGGGTCCTGCGTGTCAGTCGCGGGAAGGTGAAAGGCCTTCCTCCTTCCTGACAATATTGGGATTTGACACAAAATGAGTCGCAACGCTGGGCTTCTGCATGCTTAGCTTCGTCCATCCCTACGGGCCACAGCGAAAGACGCTGTCGGAATGGAGGATGTGAGTGATAGATCCCAATCCCTCAACCGCGTGAACAGCAGGGCGGTCGCCGAACCTCTATCGGATCGGAGGGCCCCTTGCTCAGCAGCCTCGTGCACTGAGGGTTCTTTACAGGGTCTACGAGGGCCCTGTGGGTTCCCTAAGGTTCTCGGCGGGCTGTACATGGCTCCCTTAAGAGCCCGAAACGGTTCTGTGAGGGTTGCAAGATCTTCCAAGGACGGCCGGGGCTTCACGTTCTGGGTTTGGAGGCTTCAGGGACTTCAGGATTGCAGCACTCTGAAATGATCTGAATGAGACCGGTTTTGTGCCAGCAGCTTTAAACGCACCATAGAAGTCGAAATAGCCGGGTTGTGTACGAACGGATGTAGCAAGCGACTTACGGACGGAATAAGATCACCATACACCCTGAACCCTAAACAAGCCCAAAGCCTACCCGATACCGTAAAGTACCCGAAGACTGCTAATTGAAGCCCGGGAGTGCATCGAGCCTCTACCGTCCAAACCAAAAACCTTCGGTCACATCAAAGCGACATGAGCAGACCTCTCAGGGTTTAGAGAGTTCCAGACAAGAATCACAGCTTAAGCTTGTGACAGCCTTTTTATCAAGATGAACGGCAGGATAATGCCGCACAAGAGTCCGTCAACTTCACGAGCCCCAACCCACAAGTCCTAAACCCTCAGACAACATGACATGAATCCGACTTCCCGAACTGACCTGAAGCAAGGAGATCCCGGCATTTTCTCTGCCAAGGCCACTCTAGCGAAGGCAACTCCAGCAAGAGGCGGCGGGGGCGGGGGTGCGGGCCCCAGGTTGTCATGGAAGGCCGACGGAGTGACACTTTGCGAAAGTCAGGCTGAACAAGACCACCGTCAGCGCAGTCAGGCACCTCAGCCGCAATGGAAGCCGAAAGCTGAATGCTCAACACTGGAGAGACCCGGAAGTTTGCCACAACAGTATTTAGGAGACTGCACGTTATGTTCAAGGACCAAAGGGCTCGCAGCATTGAGATGCTACAGCTGAAGCTGGGTGTCCTGTATCTGGAGATGCAGTCCTCTCGATCAGCGACCATTCTCCGTAGGACAATCATGCCCAAATGGGCACATCCAGACATGTTTGTCATCGCTTCTCTGGCGACTGTTTGCAAAAGACTGGTCCCTGTCAGCTTTGGTTTGGGTCTCGATGCCAAGACGGCCGCGATTTCTCTTATATACACCAAAGCAACGCTTACATGAAGCGGGGTTTCTAGTTCGACTTGCTCTCCACGGAAAGAAAATCGAGCTTTCATAAAAGGCCCTGCGTGGCCGGAACATGTGGGTTTCACCATAAAAACGAGAGGTCAACACAGGATCCTAAATGGGGTGCACCCCGAAGTGTCTGAAACGCCCATGTCAGCAAACCCTAGTACACACTGGAAGAAGCAAGGACCCGATTTCAAGGCTGTCTGAGGACCACACTCTCTCCGATGCCAACGAACGCGCGGTGAACTTAGAAGGGATTGCCTTTGGGGCCGGCCCGAAGTCTTGAGTTGAGGGTTCTTGCGTTTATGATTCAGAGATCTTTAGGGTGTAGGGCAGTGTAGGGCTGTTGGGCCAAGGCTTCAAAGTGTGGTTTTTTGCGATGTCGGTTTCGGATTGGGCTTATAGCTACGGGTACCAGTATTAGGCACGACTATTGGCAGTTGTTGAAAGTCCATGATGCACTCTTTCCGCGTAGACTTTCACTTCTGTAGTTGCTGAGGTGCGCATTGCGCAGTTCAGCGCCACTATCACCAACGGCCCGCTCGGTCTAGACGAGGTCACAGGGCGGGCAGAGGGTGTGCGTGTGTGTGTGTGTGTGTGTGTGTGTGTGTGTGGGTGGATTGTTCAGGCTGCCGACTCAAGTTTAATTCTTGGTTTCTTGGGACCGAAAGCAATCGAAAGCATCAAGGCCTTGTGCAGATCTTCGACAACTAAGGCACTAACAACACGCAGGAAGCTTCCTCCTTTGTTTTGAAATTCTGCAAGGTTTAAGTCACACGTTCCGAGCGGCGGGCCTTCAAGCCACCAGCAGTCACTAGCTGGCCTGTTGCCACCTTTTCCAAGACTTTCATGAACCAAGTGACTGCCCTGAACTCGAAATATCCCCGAACTGTAAATGTGGAAATACCTGCGCCTCTGCGCCACCACGAGGTCTACCTGTCCGGGCACAAGTTCCCGGGAGTCCACTGCAGCTGCGGCCTCACTGTATGTGATACAGGAGGCTACGTACATGGAATTAGGGAGTTCGGACTTGTGTTGAGGGCTTGCGTTCTAGGATGATACAGAGTTTGGGGTCTGGGATTACTTGGACTAGGGATCAGGGTCAGCGCCGTTGCATGCCGAGCTGATAACTAACTCCACTATGGAGCGAATGAAATGAGAGCCTGCATGTAGGCAAAAACGGCCTCAATTTATGACGGTAGATCCGTGAAACTGAATAATATGAATATAGTATAAAGACAGGTGTCCGGACACATCATCGTCACAGCTGACATTTCATCTCGGATTCGACCCTTTTCCTCAGCCGCGCACCTTCATTTTCAGGGCCTTGTTTAGCAATGTCCTCTATAAGTAGAGCGAGGTTTGAGAGTGCTTGTCCAACTCCGTAAGGCCGTTGCCTGGGCAATCTCGTTGCGCTGGAGGCTTAGAGTTGGCAGTTCTGGACCTGGGCTTTAGGACTTCCGAGTTTATGCAAGAAGCCATGGGTAACGGAGGCTTAGGGCTTCAGATTCTGACGGATGCACCTTGTTGTCGAGTCTGGCGTTGGTCATCCCAGTCAATGAAACCGCATAGCTTGGTGCATCGCGGATTGTCTTAACGTTTTGCCCCTCTCTCCATGCCCAGGAAACAGGTTGGAATCACGGCCCAGCCAGAGGCAGAGCGTGCCCGAAAGGGGATTTCAGAGACTGTTGAGCTTGCCGTAATCGGCCGTAGGCGGTAATCATTAGCCTATTCAGGATGTGCCCTTCATGCAGGGCCGTTGGTTTTTTTGTTTGGCCGGCGGGTTGCAAACCCCACCCGAAACCCAACACCCTGTTGACCAGAGTCGGTGCTCGAAAGCCGTCTACCTCAAAGCTTGAATGCATTATGAAAGCCTTGAGAACTTTTCCAACGGATTCCAACGAGTCTCGACTGAACCCTTGTCGGCCCGACCCTTCGTCGGGTTCGGGCTTGGAGTTTAGTTTCAGGGCCTAGTCCAGGAGCAGGCTCGACAAGACGAGGGCCTTTGATGGGATGCCCAGCCATGGGCAGCTGCGACTTGCATTCTGCGTGGCGCTGTGTTTGCCGCTTTGGGGTCGCCTTGGCCATGTCGGTACAGATGAAAACCACTGCACACTTGTGCATAGATAGCATTGTTCGTTCCTCTTTCAGCCTCATGGTTTGGTGTACAAGACTGCACAAAGAAAGTTGTGTTTGCCAACTTCGGATCCCTTCGGGAGAGAGAGCAGGTGTTTTGAAGGCTCGCTGCGACATGCTGCGACCACGATTCACACTTCCACATACATGCGAGCTGTTTGTGCATCGAGGGGGAGTAGGCCCCCTGTTGAGAAAGGGATCACTTGACCGATTCTCCTAACCAGGTCTGAATACTTTGGAACTAAGTTAATGTTCCGACAGTCGTATTCAACCATGTCGGTGCCCATTACTTTGAAGTCGGTTGGGTAACGCAAACCCTTTACGAAGGCGCGTAATGCTAGCGCCCTTACGGAGGCTGAGGTATTATTTAGGACTTAGGGGCTTTGCATTGAGCAGCACGCCCTCGCCTTTCGAGGCATCGCAGCTCCCAAGTTATAGAGAACTTCCCAATAAGTGCATGGCAGGGTTTCTACATCAGGAGTTTTTGTTTGTGTATCTACGCCCCATATACGTACTCCGGATCCTTCGGGATTCTGAGTTTCGGAAATGATCAGTCCCTCAAAATGGGGCCTTTGATTGAACCTTTGATAAGGAGCCCCGAATTTTCGCAAAATCCTTCTGAACCGCCCGTACCGCCCTTACAACATCTTGTTCCGATGAAGTCCTAATAAAGCCTTATAAGGCTTGAAAACTTATAAAGCAGCGACAAAGCAGCGACACATTGAACACCCCTGAAGCTTGTACCAAAATCATTCTCACACACGCACACAGAGAGAGAGATATATAACATCCTAAAAAGCCTTGAAAGAAGGCCCTTTAAAGCTGCGTTATATAAGACCCATACATACGAAAATGCCCCCGCCCCCTGCCCCCCCCCCAGTTGCCGCCGACTCCGACTCGCTATACATCTTGGGAAGCGGCGAGTCCAACGACTCCGAGAGGAGCCGCGCCGGGGGCCGAGGGCAGGGAATGTTGGAATACGTCGTTTTTGTTTCGAGCTTTTTTCTGGCAAACTTAAGGTTTTGCGGGGATAGTAGAGCCTGGCCGAAGCTGCGGAGGATTTCGACGGACGAAGACATCGAGAAGTTTCTGTCGATGCCTCTCGTCACGGACTCACATGATGAAACTTGGGCAACATGTGGGCCGCTGGCTGTTGGGGAAGCCGCGTTCTTGTGATTCATCCGACATTTCCAGACTTCTTGTTAGACTCCAGCCGTCCGTTCAGAAGCGGCGCAAGTTATGGTAATTGTGAAGCCAAGCCGAGGTTTCTGGCGCCAGAGTCCACCACTAGCATCGTGCTGACAGCTTCCTGCCCTCATTTTGGATCTGAGCGCCAATGGACTTGCTTTCTTCCAGCCGTCCCTACCGTCGGTTCATAGCAATCCAGGCTTCCAGTTCACTGCTTGCCCAGGTGTATCGTCCCTGGTCTATGTACCGCATCTGGGCGCCACTAGCTCTGTGTTGGTGCTGGCTGGTGTTGGGGGATGTGTATACCACGCACAGCCTTGAGAGGGCTCGCTTCGTCTCAGAAACGTTTCTCGACTAGGCATGTAATCACTATGTCAGGATCATAGCACGATACTGTGTATTCAGGGGTGCTGGTGGCAAAACCTCCTAGAAGACTTCGGTGTCAGGTTCAGGATTTGGGCTGCTTTCGGGGCGCAGCGGATGTCGAGTCTGGGTTGCTTTGGGCTTTTTGACTGATTATTGATGCAGCGGATCTGGGCTCGGAGCTCGAAGAAGCTCACCTCCACGCAGGCCCAACGATTGATTGGGCTTATTGCCTTATTGCTGATGTTTGGGGACTTCTGACGTCGGTCATCTTTATTCCAGTATACAGGCTTTTGGTGGGGGGGTCGTGTTCCTCAAACGCCACTATGCATGTTTGCTAGCGTCGCACAAACACACAGCTACGATGCAGGCATTCATGCTATCTGCTTTGGCTTGCACGTTGTGCCAGTCCCCACGCGACCAGCAACTAAGCCACACTGGATCACGTCAGTCGAGCGCAGGAGTCACACTCGGCTCGAAAACCCGAAATGGCGAGTGCTGTTGGGAAGAAAGACGCATAAGAAAAGGCGGCAGAGTCACTGGATGGGACAGGTCCGGAGACATCCACGGAGCTGCAACTGGTTTCCTCGGGCATGGCATGGCGCGTGAGGATTGTGAACAGGAGCCGCCGGCTTTGAAGATTAAGGAAGATGACGAAGAATTGCCTACATCTGCTGCAGTTGGCAGAAGCTATCTTGCGTGAAGCGTGTGAGTCCGGTTTATATGCACACAATCAGCAAGTACATGCAAGTACGCAAGAAAACACTACAGTGCACTGCATCATGCAAACCTGCAGCTTGCTTAAATCGCGACACCCGCTATGGCAACAACAAGCTCGGAAGGTATTTGTTCGGGGCAAGCACAGAACTCTCCAGAAGCCAGCAGGAGGTGCTCTGATCTTGCAGAGCTGCTTGCGATCGAGCAACACATCAAGAATCTGGTGCTAGCATGACATCTGGTCAAGTCCGGCAGGATTTGATAAACGAGACAGAAGTTGGAGCTGCGCTGCACCCCGCACCAGCTCAGCAATTATGTATGCCGACGAACAGCGGAACTCGGAGAGGCTGGACGACAGCAACGACAGGTGCATGTGCAAGAACTTCGCAGCCCATCAGCCAAGTTCCTGATGCCAGAAGGTGCCACATGTTCATCAGTTCCCCTGGGTGATTTTGCCAGATGGGGCTTTCGCATGAGCATGTTTGCATCATCTGGAGTTGTCGGGGCATGGTTGCATGCTTTTTTGGGGCCGAGAACAAGATCGCTCGCCTCGTGGTGGACGGGAAGGATCGCCCAATTAGGGGGCGGGTTTAAGAAGGGGTGTGTTCAAGACTGATACGTGATGAATCGGGGTTCCCGAATGAGAGGGCTGCATGTAAGGTATGTGGTGCATCGGGATCGCCAGGACGGTGGGGTGAGGGGCGAGTTTAAGAACTGTGATCAGCCGGGATCGCCAAGTGAGAGGGCGTGTTTATTAAATGTGATCAACCGGGATCGCCTATTGAGGAAGCGTGTTTAGACCGGTGACCAACCTGGATCGCCAAAGGTGTTTAAGACATGTGATGAATCGGGAGTGCCACAGAAGTGACAAAGGGTGGGGCGAGTTTAAGATATGTGATGAACCGGGTTCGCCTGTGGAGTGGCCGTGTCTAAGAAAGATACGTGATCAGTCGGGGTCGCCAAAGGATGGACGAGCTTGAAGATATACAAGCCAGAGGAGAAACGAGTTTAAGAAATGTGATCAACCGGGATCGCCAAAGGCAGGGCCGGGTTTCAGATCTATAATCGACCGGGATCGCCTCCTGGGGGGCCGGTTTTAAGACATGGCGTGCTTAACATACATAAGAGAAGGAAGCACTTAACAAAGATACACCCTGATATTTGGGACTCAGTCATGCTAACCCTGCCAGCAACGCACTACGTCTCCCTCCCGACAGTCCATATAGACCCTATGTAGGCGCAAACCCCATTCTAATCACTCTAGCGATAAACCCTAAGCCGCCTACGCCTGAGCGATGCAAAGGCACTCACCAGATGAAGGTGGCGCGTGCCCTCAACGCGCATCGGCGTGCTGAGGCTCCGGCAATCGCGGCTGCTTCGCTCATCCAAGCAGGGCTTGGAGCAAGTTCGTTCCGAAAGACTCCAAAATGCCTTAAGTTTTCGGTGGGTTCCTGATTTGATTCAAGTACATTCCTTAACTAGCCTTGTCGAGTTTCTGGCTTGTTTATTTGGAGGTCTATGCCATGCGTCAGTTTTCGGAGACCTTGATTCTAAATCACACGCGATGTGCGCCGCTGGCCTTTTGCACATGGCACTTTCAAACCCTGGGCATGGACGTGGGCCCTGAAGAATTGAATGCAAGGCTTTCAGACTTTCAAGATTCTCAAGAAGCACCCTAATTTAAATCCAGAAACCTAACGCCCTAAACACTGCACACACAGTCAAAGATCCTCTACCCAATTGCACTTGCACGCGATTATGCTAAACGTCATTAGTGTAAGCCTACCTTGGGTGGGCTTTCTCCTAGTGTGCACCGCGAAGCAATGCCTTACAGCTTTGTGAGGTTTATGTCTCCCAGAGCTGGGAGCCCTCCAACGACCTCTTGCGTGAATGGCTGCAACGTAGCGTGCCCCCGATTGTGGAGACACGGCAGTAACTCTAAACCCCATACCTAGTAGCTCTTTTACCTCAGGGTTCCCCTCTAGATCTGCAGGTGCAGTACGACAACTTCCAACCACCCCGAGTTTAATTCTCCATCAATAGCTTTGCGAATAAAACTTCCATGTTTGCTTATATTGAGGGGATGCCGTTCTAAACCCCTGCCTACTGTAGGAAGTGCAAGGTAGGCACTAGTGTGTATGTGTGGAAACCCCGTGCGTGTGCAAGACCGCGCAAAGGCGGTCGCAAGGATTTTAATGCTAAAGCATCAACGATTTAGTTTAGAACAACATCCAGCAATGGTACATGCCATGGCGCCCAAGCAGATTTACAGAGAGGGGTCCTCACAGGTACCACAGATCTGGACTGGCAAAGGATCCACACTCATGGTCCGTGTGCAGAGCGGACGCGTGAGTCGTGGCACCACGAACGCCCGCAATGCCCAAAGCTGCCAACAGGCTTTGCATTGCTTGCTCAGGAGTGAGGGTGCGAGAAAGGTTGTGTTTCCAAGTCCAATAAAGTTGGGGGAGTTGCCTTGCTTCATTCGGGTTCTGCTGCACGGGCTGTGACGACTTCCGGGATGCAGGGCATCCGCATGTGCAAACGGCTTGTCCGGAACCGTTGCCCTCTGCATCTTGCATGCTGAACTGCCAGATCCTATTTGTTTACGCTCTATATTAACGAGAATGAACGAATGTGTATATGTATATACACTCACCTACATATGTATGTGTATATATATATATATAGATGAATGTATGTTATTCAAAGTACATCAATATGTGCCTTTAACTTGTCATCTATATATATATATATATACATATACATATATATATATATATATCATGTTATATATTATGGATAAACATCTTATACGTTATAGAAAATCGACTATGTATTTTATATTGTATGATATATACACTGTGAGATTATTCGGATTCGATAGAGAATAGTTTGAAGTAGTTCAAGGAATCCGGTGAGAGTGAGAGGACGATGTATGATGAGGAGGAGCACGATTTGCCTGGTGCCGCCGGCGAGGAAGACTGTGTGCCCACGTGGCTTTGCGTAAGTTCTCATTTCCTGGAGTAAAACTTCGGGTATAGACCCCACAACTACATTCCATGATGATCCAGGCACTCAACAGTCAATCATGATGAACTGCTAGGGCTTCGATACTTCCATTACCGTGGCCATCTTTCAGGTGAATGGATGTGATTGGGGTCTCAGGGGTTTTCTCAACAGCTGTCTAGCCTGGCTTGCGCGTTCTGAGCTCCAGTCACTCGAATCCTTTCTTGCAGACTCTTGCATTGTCGAAGCGCGAAATCCCGGTCCCAGCGAAGGTGAATGAAAGCCGTCTAAAGTTGTCCATCCTTTCATATTCGAAAAGCCCAGGATGCAGACGGTCCACGACGGCATATCCTGGCCGTCCGGATGGAAATGCCCAAGCTCGACAGAGCTCTAGAGACTCTGGAGGTCACCCTCAACTTGTCAACCCAAGAGAGCGACCAAACGTCTTGAAGTGCACGCCCAACCGGAGAAACATGGAGAGGCATCCGTGACATGCTCGGCTCAGACTGGTTGTGCAGAGAGCCATTCGATGCCAGCAAATGGTGTGCCCGAGTGCAGGCATGCCGCCGAACCTGTCAGCAGTACCGACTTTCTGAGGCGTACAACAGGCCAGAAGGAAACCAGATGGATGGTACTGGATGGTTCACAGGCTACCAAGGCCCTGAACCACCAGTTCTTAGAGCCTCAGCGGCAGCTGTCCCAGAGATCGCCTCAAGGGCTTGAAGCTCTCACCGGCTTTCGTGTACGCGGCACCTGAGCCCTCTCTTCGGGCGAAAAGCAGGACCGGCACTGCGATGCTACGTTATGCTGCAAGCCAATAAACGACGGCCCGGCCTCAAAAGAAACACTCCCCAATAGCCAGCCCGACAAACCCTAAAGCCACCAAGAGCCCTAAACAAACCCTGGCCCTAACAGTCTCAAAGATTGAAAATGGAAGCCGTTCACACGCAATCTCTCGCATCCGATCCTGCTGCATGACGGATCCCAAGAATTCTATGGCTCGGCAGTTGTATACTGTAGGTGCTGGAATCCAGGCATTAACTTGGGGTGGAAGAAGCAAGCAGAGCGTGGCTTCCAAAGCGACAGACTCTTAGAGGGCTTCTTCGCTGCTTCTAAGCTCGAAAACGTGGGCCCTTCGGCCCCAAGCTGCGCAGTCCGATTAAGAAAATTTTGCCCCTCTGCGGGAACGGAGGTGAACGATCGCCCGGTGGAGCAGCCCGGGACCTGGTCTCGGCCACCGACACGAGAGTTCGAGAAACCGAGTTGGATTGCGGCAGCAGCAGAATCCGGAGACATCTAGGGTTTCGGCTTTCAGGATCACGGGCCCAAGAGGATAATACTTAAGACCGCATTACATAATCGATAGTATACATCAAGGGCTGATCCAGGAGGTTAGGCCGCCAGGCAACGCATGTATCTGCAGTTGGTATTGAGCCGCTTTGAGTCCTTGAGAGACTTGTTGCCCTGATCTTCTAGGGGTTTGCAACGCAACTTGCGCAATGCCCACAGGAACTACGGGGATAACAGCATCCGCGTCAAGTTCGTCATCGGCCAAGCTGCGACTGTAGGCAGTTGGGTTGGAGGGAGGATCGTTCGTCGGTCGTGGTCGGGAAGTTTGGAAACAAAGCAGTTCGGGATGTTTGGCCAGAAGGCCCCCCGCGCCTGCTCCAGAGTGATCGCCAGACCTCTGTCGCAGAGCCGTGCAGTTGAATTGAGTGTCTCGGATGATCCGCGAGCGCACAGGCATGGGACTTGTCAATGCCCAGGTAATCCTGGGCACCGATGGTTTGTGGATGTTCCTCAAAGACCAGGCTAGGGTTCAGTGCAGTATCCAGTCCACAGGTTGCAGATGAATCCGATGTGTCAGCCTCTATACAGTCTGAGTGACTTGCTACAGCCTTGGCCGTACTAAGCTCCATGATCCCCTGCCGCAACAGCCAGTGCTCCGGTTTTACAGCTCAATCAACGCCCGGCTCTCGATCGCAAGGTTGCCGTCGACCGCATCAAGCGGGCGGGCAAGTCCAACGTCGCGGCCTTAGCCATGTCCATCAAGTACCTGAACACCGGAACCCTAGGACGTCGATGCCATGTGGTATATAGGCGGCTTCGTGGTGTTCTTTAGTGAACTCAAGTGTCGGCCGGCAGAAGCGCCCGTACAAGTGCAACACATCTCCATTTGATGGCTGGCGGCAACGCGAAATAGACAAGCATTCCACTGTGTCGCTATCCGATAACTCGCACTACAGCGAAGCATGCGCTGCGTTCTGCACCAGCCGGGGTAACAGTCGTATGTCGTATAGCACCCCAGCCATCCTCGGACTCTCAACGGCCTGGGGGCGGCGCAGACTGCAGGTCCAATATGCTGCAACTGCCCTTGTCCACCAGTCGCGTGGCAACTGGGATGCGCTGCGCCCTCAAGCAACCTCTGACCCCTTTTGCTGTTGATACCGCTGTCAGTTCCGCTTTCCTCTCGTGACACATTCGGGCTGCTTGAGGCAGAGAGGCGATGGGCCCGGACTTGCGTTTGTAGTAGAGAGCTTAAGACCCCAAATCCAGAGGAGGCGCCTTGCGTCGTGCAGTGGTTCGGTGTTCTCCGATCATCTCCGATTTAGCTTTTGGGGGCTGTGGCCGGAGTACAACAGGGTCCGGCTGCCCGAGGTCAAGCACGCAGTGACCTCATCGGACTTTTGTAACAAGACCTTGGACCAAGCCTTGGACTCAAGCTACATCCGAGAGTTAGAGCGATAAGAAAGGCGAGCAGCCGGAAGAAACATAGCCTATGGGTGGCTGAGGATGCAAGAGCGCCTCTGCGATTTCGTTGACGACATCACGTGCGCCGAACCTTGAGCTTGCTGCGCAAGTTATTGAAAGGGGACCCGACAGAACAAGTGCAGCCTCACATAGTAAATTGTAATGTTTCGTGCGCTTGCTGGCAGGGATGTGACGGTATTTGTGTGCTTTGGTAGTTCATGCGCATTGGAGTCGGCTACAGACTCAGTCACTCCCAAGTAATTGCAAACGAGCAAGCTGGTACGCCGCCTTGCAATGAAGTGCGTGTGCCTCTCTTAATCCAGGTTGTCCTTGTCGGTTCATCCAGTCTTGTTTCATTCCTGCCAGGGCGGTGGTCTTTTGGCTCTGACCTGATGAGCTCCGGATCTAGCTCGTCCCCTCGCAGCAAGTTGACCTTCGTAAACCGATGCTTGTTGACATACTGCTCTAGATTGATGGATGCTGATGTGTCTTCTGCCTGATCTGCTGCCCTTCCTGTACATAGGCGGCACTCTGCGGAGCACATGCGAAGAAGGCCGACAAGTGTAGTATGACGGTTGTCAACAGTAGTCCCATCTATACAAGCATGGAGGTGTTCATCATCTCATTGACTGGTTTTAAAGCACTGCTTCCGGCCTACAGCAATGGGCAGAGTCTTAGAGTTTGGATCACCTTGTCTGCTGAATCGGCTTTCTTGGCACAGCGACGGCGAAACAGCAAGCAACCGAAAAGCTGCATGATGTTCTAAGAGGCACTAACTTACGCTTCAAAGGCCAATCCCAGTATCTCTCGGCTTCTGTGTCCGGTTGGAGCCACTTGGATTTTGTATTCAAATTTGGTATACTTTGCTTGAATACGAAGTAATTAATTCGGGTTCGTAACGTAGAGGGGGGTCATTTTCGTTAACACATCGCGGCAGCCCACCAATTCTCCACCTCGCCACCCCTGCGGCAGCCCGCTGATAATTGCAAACGGGATTGAATAGTTCGTGTGGCATCAACGAAACAGCCGTTCTACTAGTAGTAGTACAAGGCCATACCAGTCCTTGCACCTTCAACATAAAGTGTGACCAGCAGAACGATTTGGATTGCTTCCAATGCACAGTTGGATTGTGCTTCGATGGTCACAACATGGCCACGGCTTCGGATAGTCATCAGAAGGCACCAGTTTTCCTCGCATGTCACATTGTTCCAAAAGCAAGGTTTGGAGCTGCCAGTTGTTGTGCTTACATGGCGCTCATTCCGACCCAGTCACTGCCCAGCACACCGTCAGTAGCTGAGGAAAGAGGTTTAATTTAGTGGAAGCTTGTTACAGTCCGACCATCGTGGAAAGATTAACTGAACCTTATTCGGACCCGGGAACTCAGCAACTGGGCTCACCGATTCTGGATTGAATCCAAGCCAAACCACGCTGGACACCATCGGCAATTTCCAACCGCTATTCTATCACTGCTAAAGCCAGAACCCAGAAAAGCCAGCAACGCATGTGTTGGATCATTCGCGTCATTCGTACATAAGCAAGAGTGAACAGTTATGTGTAGGAAATGTAGTATAGCGAATGTCGGCGGGCACTAGCACGTGCCGGAGCAAATAGCATCACAGAATGCGTTGGCGGGGGGGGGAGGGGGCAACCATGTTAGCGGCCGGTGTAGATTGGGTGAGAGGAGGGCTTGCCTGGCACAAACTTGACGGGTACATACAGGTACTACTGAACTTCGTAGCATGGCAGACACCGCCCAAGCATTGGGTGTTGCTTCCCAGGCAGGAACTGATGAGGCGCAATGGCAACAGTTTTCATTGGCGAAGTGCATCAGTTTTAGACGTGGTGCATCAATGACTTTATACGGATGGCACAGTCTTTGCTAGCTACATGGATACACATGTGTTTTGTTTGCACATTTGCTCGCTTTAAGCTGGCATCGTCTTTGAATATTTGGCCATGGCAGCGGCAACGTTGCGCTCACCCCTGTTGCGTGAAGGCTTGTGATTGGGTGTCACATGCGAAATGCCAAAGCTACATCACGCTTTGCAGTGCATGTGCACCTTGCGACGCCTGACATGAAAGATTCATCAAAGCTGGCGACAAACAACAATCTAGAACCGGGCTACTCTGATATCCAGGTAGCCTCTAGTTTGAACATTCAACGGGCTGCAGCGTTCGTCCGCGAGTTTAAGGGCTATGCACTTGGCTGGAAGCCTGATGTCCACGTGCATCCAACATCCCTGTTCCCGTTGTCCCAGAACTTCTGATTCCTAACACTAATGTACGGGGCCTGCACAATTTGCAAGTTGCAAGATTCTCATTCTCTAGCTAGCTTTCCAATACATGTATAATATAGAAGCGCTCGAAGCCCTAGTTTGACTATTCAGGCATTTTCTTCACAGAGCATCAGAAGTCCCAAATGCGGGATGCTTAAAGCTAAACTGGTGAAAGAAGCGGCTTCTGGATGAGAAGCAACCTCAACTTCGAAACCGGAATTTTTCGGTAGTTTGTCTCATGAATCGCTGCAATCTTAGAAAGAAGTGTTTTGCTGATATGCTCGTAGATAAGTCAGGAAGCCTGAGGACCAATATTTGTAAATAGTATTCAGGCTCCTATGAACAAAACGGGTCGGAGGCGCCGGACCGCTTCTGGTGGCTCACCGCGCCGGTGCCGGCGAGGCTCCGGAGCCGCCCAGCTGGGGAGCTTGTGGCTTCGGGGTTTTGGTTTTGGGGTTTGGGGGATACTGGGGGGGTTTAGGGTTGGGGGTTTAGGGTTTAAGGCTTGTAGATTTGGGGCATGGGGCTTTGGTTCCTTGCGTTCTGACAGCCGCTTTCTGCTGCATCGAAACATGAACGCCCCATGCAGTGATGGAATGCGTTAAACGGAATCACTAGAAATACTATCCCCTGGAAGTCCCTTATGCTTGCATGCGTATTGTACCCAAATCCCGGTTCGAATTCTTCGAGTCCCTATGAGGGCAGCTTCCGGTGCTTCATGTCTTCCTGACTCCTCCAATTAGAATGGGGACTGGTTTACACTCTACCTGTAGGTCCTGAAATATTGCTGACGTATGATCGTGAACATCTGTCTCACACTTGCGTCTCGCTTCGATGATGCAGCTGTTGCCGGACGATTTTGTCGAATTTGGGCTCAGAGTTCAGGTTTTAAGGGTCCCGGTTTCAAAAATGCATGGCATAATAGGTAGCCTGGGTTACGGTATCGCAGAGGCTACCAGCGCGGGAACATCGGGAAGAATACTTTCGAGTCTCCCCGCAACGGATGATCTCAGGAACACCTTGGAGAGCTTGAAGTACTGCATGGACCTTCAAGTTCCCTTGGTTCAGAGCCTTGGCCATTCGAAGCTTTGCAGGGGGGCTGGGTCCTGTGGGCCGCCTTGTCGACAGTATGCTATCAGTGTGATGGGCTCGGGCAGATGCAGCACCGAGCCCACTCACACTTCAGGTGGTGTTTGTTATATTGGTCTCTCTCTCCCTCTCTCTCTCCCTCTCCCTCTCGCTCTCTCTCTCTCTCTCTCTCTCATGCTCCATGGCCGAAGAATCCTCCAATTCACGGGGCTGCAGACATGAATTGCCAGAACGGCCAGACACTCATGAGATCCCCACCGTTTAGGGTCCTGCCACTAGGATGGATGTGATGCGGACCAAAGATGGACAGCTCGTCCTCTTTCATGATGTGCCTGTGGAGAAGAACTTGGAGAAGTTGACTGGCGGGGTGCACAAAGCTCGGGTCTTCGGATAAAGCCTCAAGGCCTAAGGCTTGGGAAGTGCTGAAAGAAGTTTGCGGTGCCCCCTTGGGGCCGTGAGCCAGAAGTGAGCTGCACAAGAAGCGAGAGACGACTGCAAGTAGGTCCGTGCGACTAGAAGGATTTGCGCGAAGCAATATTGCGCAACATAGGGTGTCTGCATTCCCTCTGTTTCTGCCAGCTTCCTGGAGGCGTCGCTGGCGACGTTTCCAGCTACGACTACGACGACCTTCCGGACAGTGCAGAGTCGGTGATTCGCACGGGCTTCTTAAGAACTTTGAAGCCTAGACATTGCCGAAACCTTGAAGCTTTCAAATCCAGCACCCCAGCACCGCAATATGGGTGTCGTGTTCCTTAGAGCTGGGTTTGGGGATCTCGATGACCTATACTGTGTAGGGACGAACAGAACTTGCGGGGAAAGTCCCTGCCACAGGAGGTCTCGCACTGTGCCTCTGTCACCTTTCACCGCAAAAGCAGGATTTGGGTTTAGGGGTTTGAGGTTTGGAGCTACGGCCAAGGGCTTTGAGTTTTCGGGTGTAAAGGGCTTTGGATTTAGAAATTCAAGGCAAGGTAGGCCCAGGATTGACAAGTGTCTGTGGGTCTCAACAATGTGACATGATAGGAGTTTGAGGGCCTCACAGTTCAGGGTGCTCTCGGCCAGGACTTCAAGAGAGAGTTTGAGGCCTCCCCTATGTGCCCACCTGGCAGCAAGCCAGTGCCCGTGCAACAGAGGCCTGGCCTTTTGTAAATCTTAGCCTTAAATCCTAGGACCCAGAAACCCCTTAAATGCTGAACCCTGATCTGTACAACCTTGAAGTGCCTTGACAAAGAGCAGTAAACAGAAAAGACCGGAAAATCCTACAACCCGGCGACCCTGAGCCGTAAATCCTGAAGCTCGAGGCGCATGAGCCTCTTCAAAGATGCCTGTCGGGCCCTGGCTGCCAGCCGCACAGATCTCATTCTCGAGTTCTGGCAGGACGGGGCCCGAGAAGACAGTCTAATTAGTATTGTTATTACTCTTACTACTTGTACGATTATTATTATTATTATTAGGGCTTGTTCAGACATCCGAGTCGATGGTTCGGGTGGGGCTTACTGTTCAGCCCATGGAAGCGCAAAGCTTGTTGCAGGAGTCGGAAGTGGTCGTGCTGGTCATCGGCCAGATTTCAGCAGTTTATGTTCTGACTGGTATAGGACTTGTAAATCACCTTTGCATTTCAGTTACATAAATTATAAAGACTTGTGTTTTGTCAAGCCTCAGAACCATAGATGACCATCATGTCGCGGCCGACAAAGCCGCAGGATTGGATGGAACACAGGAGTATCTCCAGCGATCTAGTTGAAGATTTACGGCCCTTCTGCAAGTAAAGTTGGTATCTGACTGCGCAGCTTAGACATACTGTAATCCTTTGGCTCAAGGTATGAAAAGGTTCGTGCTTCCGACGTTCCTTTCGTTGAGG
>CAJNDV010031120.1:43971-104956 GCA_905221635.1 Symbiodinium sp. CCMP2456 | reverse complement strand
TATATATATGTATTTATTTATTTATGTACTTATTTACTTATATATGTATATGTACTTGTTCATTCATTCGTACACAAATATGTGTTTCGTATATTTGTTGTACGTGTATATATATATATATATGTATATGCATATGTATAGTTATTTATTTATTTATGTATATATTATATAGACAGAGAGAGAGAGAGAGAGTTTTACACTCCAATGTGCCCACTGAGGCACACCTCTCGAGTTTTTTGGCAGGCACGGGTGCACACGACATGGCTGTGAACTGTTTGTACACATATCCTGTTGTATACAGTCCACATTCACATATGAACAGCAAAGCCCCGCTGCAGGGAAGATTGATACCAGGAGGAATGGAAAGCCAAGCCCGAGATCTCAAGTTCAAGTCCAGCGCGAGATGCACAACTCAGGGTTTGGCGCGTAGGACTCGTCGTATGATCACCTATGCAGTGCAATTGATTGCATGCATGCGGAAGCCGTGGCCTAGCAGCATGCTTGCTGTTTCTTGTGTGCGACAAGGGCGTTGCACTGGCGTCTCACCGGCGTCTCACCGCTGAAAGACTGCAGACCTTCAAGATTCGGCTGCCTGGGATTTGGCGAAGGTCTAGGCCTATGTCCACTGTTCAGGTGAGGTCCACTTTCATGCACCGATCGACAATGCCCTGGACCCGGACTTCGTTAGGCGTCAGGAGGTTGGACTTAGTTTGCAAGTCCCGCACTCTTTCCCAAGTTCATCACTGACCAGCCCCTTTAATTCTTCAAATCTAGTCCTGAATTGCAAGCCATTGCCGCAAGCCCCCTGAGGCCGCTTCAAGTCCGGTCCTCGGGATGGTGCAGTCTCTGTCTTGGGAGCACGCGTCGATGGGCTTGGTTCAAGCACAGACATGCGGTTTAGGGCTAAGGGAGTAGTGTCAGGATTGTGCCTTGGGAGCTTTGCAGCTTGAGAATTCAGGCACTATAGACTTCAAGCAAAGCACCTAATCCCAAGATGGGACGGCGTCTCGCATGGCGCATGAACAGTTCTGGCCTTGTAATAACTAGCCTGTTGTTCTGTTCCATTGCCCGTATGGTGTGAACATTGAACTGAGCAAGCCAACTGATTGAAGCTGGCTGTTGAGTTCACCTGTGTTTCTGGATGTGCACGTGTGGTGTGGAACCTCATGCCTGGACAATGCGCAGATTCAACCTACACCACCAGCTCGAGGGAAGACGACGAGCGTGGGCCCTGATATGTTTCTGGGTCATTCGTGTCTCAGATATCAGAAGCGAAGTGTCCCCTTTTCTGCTCTCGTGCCAGGAATTTGTCTTCGGTTTCATGGCTGTAGGCAGTTCTTCAACCTGTAAGCTTCCGGGTCAAGCACAAGACTCGCGAGTATACCGCAGTCAGGTTAGTAAGAATTTGAAGGTTTCGGCTGTTTCAACGGTCGGGTTGCTTTTTCTTTTCCCTTTGTGGCGGCGGTGGTGTGTGTACGTGCGTTGACGTAGCATTGTGCTTCTTGCAAAGGTCGGCGTAGCTTCGGCAAGTTGCTTGCTGCTGTGCGAGTGCCGATCACAGGTTGTAGGCGCCGTCGTCGCTCGGCAACTCGTAGAAGTCCGGGCATACCGGCCTCTGCCTTTTCGTCCATGCCGCTAAGTCTGTCAATCAGCATCAACCAGCAGCAGCCTACAGCTGGCAACGCAGTGAGATCCTGGAATTCCCCCCAATCCTTCACCCTAAACCGTAACACCCCAAAGCCTCACAAACTCTGAAACCCTGCAAGCCTGTCAAACCCTTCCCCTACATCCAAACCGTCTCCCGTCCGCAGCACGAGCCCCTTCTCTGCGAAGCAAGCACTGGCACCCGGTACGGGCTACTGGCCCCGCCCTTAGCGACTTCGGAGTCTCAGACAAACGAATTAGACCCCAAATTCGAATTCGGAGCTGTAGAAGCGCCTTGACGAAGAGGGCTTTGGGTTATACCATCATGATAGAGTGACTATACGTGACTAGACCTTCAAGGAAGCTGGACAAGTAGGCCGGTATAAATCCTGAATAATGAAGGGTCTGCGTGATGATGAGGACACGCGTAGGGCCTCAAGCTTCAGGGCTTAGGGTCCACAGAGTTTAGGGTCAAGAACCCCCTCATCGTAGAGACCTCCGCTTTGGTTCACAGTACTGGTGCGCACAGACGCATTTGGACAGGTGCCTTGAACAGAAGCAACAACCCCAACTCCAAATCAGGAGCTAGAGCTTCATGCTGAGCCTGGGTTTTGCTGGGTTCTACTATGCTGCTTGCGGGCCCACAGTTGAATACGACGAGCTGCCCCAGCAGGTGTTCCACCGGCAAGCATGAGCCAAAGGATTTGGTTGCCCCTTGGCAAAAAAGTCTGGGAGAAGGATGGAGTTTTGCGAGGCCGACAACCGGGCCAATCTGTAGATGTACTGAGCCGGACATCTGACCTGAGTCTGAATCTTGAGGAAGTTGTAGGATTCAGAGGCTGCTCGAGGAACTGTAAATGGGCCGAGTGGATGTGTACCCGTAAATCGACTGCTGAGAGTGGCTACCAAGCTTCCCGAATGCTTTACCCCACAGCGATTTGCGATCCCGAACAGTCGGACAAAGCACGATAGGCTTTCGCCAGCCCTGCCAAATCTGCCACACAACAAAGAATCTGAACCTTTGGAGCTCCAGATCACCCTTGGAATGGACCTGCCAGATCTGGACCGGCATCATGCACAAGCGTCGAAAGGTCCGTGCGCTGAAAGTTTCGTGGGCCTGGCTCTTAGTCAGCCGAAGAAAATGTCCCCGCAGGGATGCGGGCTTGTACCATCCTTCCGTCTCCAATGTCAAGGGCGCGAGCATGTTCGAACGAGACGAAAGTAAACCAGTAGTCCAACTAGTAGTCGGTGTGCTCCGAGGTTTTGGCCGCTTGTTCGAGGACTTGCAGAAATTGACTGTAGTGACTGTAGTGTTCAGCTGCACGTTTGCTTGGCATAAGCCTCCCTGCACTAAGAGCAGAATCCGGCGGCTCTTCAGCCGGCCGAACGTTGAACGTTGGCTCGAAACCCCTAGTCACAAACCGCCGAATGCAGTTCCTGGGCCTCAACTGCTGGATCCCCGGAACCCTGAAACCCCCGGCATTATTCTCCGATGGTCCAAAGCCTAAGCTCTATTCCACATAAACGCCACTCAACGTTCAAGACCGAGGCCTATGCACCGGGATGGGTTCGTGTCCGCAGCACTCCCGATGGCAAGCACTGGGATACGGCACCGCTGGCTAGAGCTTTGCGGCTTAACGTTTCGGTGTGTGAGAGTTTGGGCTAGTATCTACAGCTGCGCCTGTGCCTCAAGCCACCTCGAGCCGCCTGCTGCCTTTCCTTTGCGGTTCGGGTTCGATGGAGGGAAAGCACAACTAGCCCCAGCCGTGCAAGCATTGCCGTTTCTCTTTGGCTTCAGTGAGAGTTGGGACAGTGGGTTCCGCACAGATAGGCTCTCTTTGCTTTTCAATGTTTGGGAGTTTAAGTGTATAAACTGTATACCCAGGCCTAAGTCGGGAACTGCTCCCATGGCTCAATTCAGCCGCCCGCCCATTCCGCTGCCGCAGCCGCAGAGTGTCCCTGAAGCGTACGAGCATCAGGCACTTGCGAAGCGAATGCAGATGTAGAGCTTGCGCTGGTTCGGGGAGATATGCACATTCTTTCGAAGGTCCTGTAAGCGCTGTCAGTCGGATTGAGACACAGGCAAAGACGAGTTCCAGCTTGAGTGTTTCCAAGACTTTTGCCTTAGATAGCGGTCTGCCTCAGAACCTGTTGCCAGGGGCACAGTGCCATACAAGGAGGTTAGAGCGACTAACTACTCTGAACCCAGTGGAAGTGAAACCGAGCAACGCCATGGACCCTAAATGCCGAAAGCCGACACTCCCCCTCCTCTATGAAAGTGAGAAGCTTTACGGGGGTTTGATCCGGTTTTGAAGGATTCAACTACTTACAATTGTGATGGTCCATGCCCGATTGTCTGAAACTGCCTTAGGTCTGTGCTTATCAGCTTCTTCTCTGTAAGGCAATTGAGACACCTCGGGCAGCGGCGCAGCTCGGTGGCAAATTGCTTGCCGTTTCTTGAAGGGGACAGGAAGAAGGAAGGATCCCAGTGTAGAACAGGAATTATCTTTAAGTCATTCTGGGCATCCCAGAACATGCTTGGGGATATTCACTAATGTTAAAGGAAGATCTGGCAAGTAACTTGCTCCGGCACAAGCCTTAAAGGCTTCCAGTAGGTCCAGAAGCTTTTCCGTGCCGAATTATTGAAATATTGGTACTGGGTTCAATAAAGGGGGACCGTCACTAGACTGGAGTTCTTCAGGCGTGTATTGCAGTTAAGTCTATTTTGGGACTAAGGGGCTGTTCTTTCCGACTGTTCAGATTGTTCGATCCACCAGCCAAGATTCGCTACTCAGGATTTGCGTGCCTGGCCAGTTCGAGCTCAGCTACGAAGGCAGCCATCGAAAAAGTGTGTTGACACTAAGTTGACAAATGCCCCACTTTGAGCAAAGCCAGATGATATAAGCCGGAAACCTACACCCTGAAAGCCCCTGCGTGAATCTCTTGCCTCTGCTGTGGCCTAGACCTTGAACCTCATCCTCAAAACCCTGAAGCCACAAGCCGCACATGCCCTCATCCTTAAGAACCATCCGAAACCCCAGACAGCAAGCAATTCTGGTGACCTAGTCGTGGTGGAGCGGAGCCGACTTCTCGCGTGCCGTCTGTCTGAACGGCTCGCGGCGAAGATCCTCGCTCGCCTCGACAGAGCGAGGTTTAGACTGAGTTTGTTCTGGGCTTATATGGGATCTATATTTGGCGGTGTTATGCTCACACGGGGTTTGTCTGAAGGTTCTTCAACCGGTCTTTCCCAGCGGAGTGGTCAAATTTCCGTGTGTCAGTAGTGGAGGAGCAACGACAACAAGGCTGGTGGCAGCAACAGGCTGAGACTGTGCCGGAATCGCAAGCTTGATGAGAGATCATGAAATGCAAGGACGGAGCCTGCTGCGGGTTCTGTGGGCATTCTGGTCGACAGGCCGGGCCGCAGAAGAGGGCATCAGTGTGCAACCGGTTGTGCTTGGTTCATTGAAACCCAAAAATGCACCAGATCCAAAGTAGATCGCCCCCTTTGCTGTTCGGTCGGGAGGGAGGGATGATGTGCATGCAGGACTCATCCAGACTTCCTGCCGCTCCTGCTGGCATGTGCGCGCTGCCTCCGACCGTTCATCCTCCTCAGTGCTTCATCTTACTTTGTGACAGCGTGTGTGGATGAGTAGATGACAATGCTGAGTTTGGTGTCAACCGCAGGGGAGTTGCGGTGTGAACAACTCCGCCATGAAAGTATGTGGTAACCGGATCGCTTGACTGTCCATCGTTGCACCGGCACCACGAGGCAAAGGCAGGTTTCGAAGATTCACGGATGCTTGTGGCCACTTGTTTGGGTGGGATTGTCGTAAAGCTCGTGTCGCTCCGGAGTTGTTAGGCTAAATGCTCGGGGCAAGGGATCTGTTCAGTATTTGGCCTCGTGTGGAGAAGCAGATTTTCGGGCCAGTATTTGCGAAGATGCAGGATTCAGGACACCACTCCGAGGTTCACCTCTAGAGACATGCCTGAACACCGTGAAGACACGAGGGAGGCTCGGCTTAGCGTTGCCCGAAGCAAACCCGCTGACCCTTCTAACTTAGTCAACTTCTAAATCCCGGAGGAAGTCTCCTGCTGCAAGGCACTGATCTTCCAGATGCTGCCAGGCAAGACTCCAGGAACCGCCCTTTGCCAGCGCGTATGTAGGCTTTGAATTGAAGGATTTTGATCCAAGGGACATGGCGAGGCCTAAGGTGATACTCGATCCACGAAGTTGAGAGCCGGCCCTTGAATCAAAGGCTTCCTGGTCGAGACCTTGCAGCCATGCCTTCTCGTGCCTTGGATTTGGGTACTGCTACTACTTGTGGGTCCCCCTTTGAGTTTTGGTATGCCGAGTTCTTTTTAGTAGCACGACATGCCGCGATCTTCCGGAAAAACTATCCTTCTTGTTGAGGGCAAAACCTCGAGGTCTGAAGGGTTACCATTTCTCCCAGGAGCAGGCAGCTGGCAGACTTTGACCATCAGTACACAGCAGAAAGCTAGAGAGGTCAAAAGGAGCCCCTTGTTTTTCAGAAGGCCCCACCAAAACAAAGGGGCTTTGAACCATCAGTTGTCGTGCCATCCCCTCAGCGTCCACAACAGTTTGTAGAACACACCCCCAGAAAGAAAGAAAACAAAGAACGAGGCTCCTGATTACAGCATGTAAAACCAAACCCTGCTACCCTCGTTGTAAAGACCTTGAAGGCCACTTGTTTTCAGCATGTTTGCCTCCTCGTGAGCAAAGCGCAGCCGAGGTTTCTGACACCTCAGAGCGCATAGCCACGATCCCCCTGACCGACTCTTTTCTGAAGTTATTTCGGGTTGAGGCTTTGGGGTTTCGCAGGGTTTGGTAGTTTGGTTCTCTAGGGGCTCGGGATTCGGGGTTTGGGGATTTAGGCTTTGATTTCAAAGAGGGGTTGGGGTTTAGTCTATTGGCCCAAGCCATGGCATGAAGTCGTGTCTCGCGCTCGGCATCCTGCCGGAGCAGTGGATAGAGACTCCTGGAGCCTTGCCTTTTCCTCGTATTAGTGCGCCGATGGTTCAAAAGGGGTTCTCGGACTATGTTGGCTCGAGAGTTCATGTGTGCTGCTGTGTCGAGTTTCCTCAGGGCCTGCAGGATTCCAATGGAAACCGACGCCCAGTGTTTTAGGAGTGTTTTGTTGTATTTTGTGATTGTTCTGTGGTTTTCTATGCTTTGCTCCCGTTCTCCCGTTCTGCCTGGTGCTTTTGCTTGCTAGTAGTTTTATGCTTGTTTGTGCTTTTGCTTTTCTGATTCTCTGCTTTTCCGCTTCTCTGCTTGTCTGCTTCGCTGTTCTGTTCCTGCGCTTATCTACTTTCCCGCTGTTCTTTCTGACTTCTGCTTGTTTGCTTCTCGTTTTCCATATGTGCTTGCTTTTTCTTTTCTGCTGTTCCGCTTTTCGGTTTTTGTGTTGTGTGCTTCGCTTTCAGGCCCCAACGTTTTTCTGCTTCTCGGCTTCGCTTGTCCTTTGCGCCCCTCCTCGTTCAGGTCTCGTCCTGCTCCGCTTTTCTCCTGTCCGCCCTACCGGTTGTGAGCTGCTCCGAAGCGCTAAATGACTTCTGAGGCCCACGATGACTACGACCTACTACTGCACTTATTCGTAATATTATTATTAGTAGTCGTCGTCGCCGTAGTAGTAGTAGTAGTACTACTACTACTACTACTACTACTACTACTACTACTACTACTGCTCGCCGAATGAGGGGACAGTCAGCTTCAAGGTTACGGGGACGCTGAAGAAGTTTGTGCCTTAATTGCAACAGGGTTACTTCCCGTGGTGTCATCGGTTTTCCTGATTTTCTCACACCGTCTTCATAACATATAAAAACTATACGAGGATTTCTATTACCAAGTATGAAGCCTTGTATGCTATGATGTAACGTTAGTGCATTTCCGGGTTAAGCGGGCGCACTCCAGAAATATTTCACAGCCCACATGCAGAGGGGGTGGGTGGCCTACTGTTCCATTACTTCTGCTTAGCATCCTAACCCCAAACCCTAACCCAAATCCGTAAGCCTTATTAAAAGACCATTATCTGCAGGGCCGTGGGTACGGGTGGGCGGTAAGCCCTAGCATGCCGTAAGCCAAACCGCAAGACGAGTTGTGCTCATGCTTTTCAGGAGGAAGAGGACTGGATCTCGCTGGAGGATCCCCTGTTCAACGTGGAGCAGCAAAGGAGCCTAGGCACCTTCACCCCAAACTTACGGGAAATCCTTCGGCTTTGCCGTTCGGGGCTGGTCCCTGATTGCAGGCCAATCTGCTCTGGACCGCGTCCAACAACCGCAGCAGGGCGCGACGGATTGCCGCTTGGATTTTGCTTTTAGTCTTGCAGTTCTCAGAAGGGGAGTAATTAAGTCTGCAGCTTTGATGTCCATGCCGCTCCATGCCCTGATTGAGTCGACGAGGCGTGTTGTCGCTGATGTGCACCGGCGGAAGATGCCTGCCCGCAATCCGAGCGAAGATCGGTTTAGAAGCTGCATGGTCCAACCTGAATCGTGCCAGGGAGTTGAACGCAGCCTCAAACCTCGATTGTTGTTCAGACTGGCAGGCCAGCGGCTGAAAATCGCCAAAGTCACGCATTGCATGATGCTGCACGAGTTCCGCTATCCGGCCGCAAGCACGATAGTCGACGATTGGCTTCCCCCCTCTTGCCCGTAGTACCGGCTTCCGGGGATTGCTCCGTCACTACTTTCACCGAGACGATGGAATCTAAGCCTTTGGGAACCAAGCAGCAGAGGCCACGAAGATCAGTTGCATCTGCAGGTGAGACAGGAGGTTGCACCGTCCTTGTGCAAAGCTGAGGTTACTATGCGGACATCTGCGGACTCGAGGAGCCCCGGAAAGCCCCGAATGTCATAGTAGCGCATCCCTGACATGAAGCGCAGCGCAGGCTGAACCGATATGTGCTCCTGCTTCTGAAAGTTCGTAATAGAGGGTTCCTGCGTAACTATTCTTGAAGGCTACCTCAGTTATCCGCCCTCCCCCTCCCCAAATTTAGAAGAAACCCCCACAGCTCCGACCTTTCAGTACCCAAGAAGCAGACGCAGACCCGAACTCAGCAAAGCACAGGACCAGCGTGACACCGCAGCCTTTCCCAATAAGATTTCCCCGGTTCACCAAATCTGCCTGCAGGGCGCTCCACCCAGGGTCCTCCAGAACTTGTGCCTCGGCCGGTCTCGGGGGCTCTTGGCCTGTGTTCGGATAGTGGATCTCTCTTCTTGGGTGTGGGGCAGCTCTGGCTTTTTGTATCGGCTAAGCAGCCTTTGAGGAACCTGAGGAAAGCCAGGGATGTTGAAAAGATGGGAGTGATCAGATTGCAAGGCGCAGCTTTTGGCCCGCCGCCGTTGTGGGCCAGCATCTTGGCGCACGTGGACAGCCCGTAAGCATTAACTTCTTGAGCTGTCGAAGGAGAGCGTCCCCGAAGAATGAGGCGAGATCCCTTCGCTTATCGGGCATCAGATTTACTTCTTTAGTCCCTTAAAAACTCTCTATAGCTTCAAGGCTCAGCCTCACTCTGGCACTCGCTGGCTGTGCCGTGGTTTCCACCAGCGCAGAGCCCGTGGAGCTCCTCAGTTTAGCGCCTGGCCAGATCTGAAGCGCTCTTCCTGTTTTTGTTCATGCAACCTCGACCGAACCTTTGGTTTTTTGAAGTAGTGTACTCAATACGGGTCGCAGGGGCTACGACCTTCAAAGGCTGACTCCGTCAATCCGCTTGAGGTTTCGGCTCTAGGATGGCCAACAGAATGACACCGATCCCTAAATGGCAGGATTGTGTTGATAAGGGCCCCGAAGTAGCAGAGGTAGAACCCTGGTTAGAGAGACCTGCAAAACCAGAATCCACCTTTCAGCAGGAGGATCCTGATTATAAGGGCCTGTAAATTGCAGGAACCAGGTCTTTATGGGCTTATGAAATGTTGCGGGAGTCCCTGGGGGGTTCAGTGCGCGGCCTGCCTTACCTGTGGTGCTTATAGATACGGTCCTCGCATTCGCGGAGTCTTTTGCAGGCGTCCTGCATAGTACGATTAGTACGTCAAGTATTTTGGGGTTTGATGTCTGATCAAGGGTCCCGTCAGTGAGGATCCAAGTATTTGGAGTTTTTTATTTGATTGCCTTCTGTTCTGAAAATTCACACATTTTGGGTTCAGCAAGAATCCTAGCGTGTTGGGTCTTGATTAGTACAGTCCCGGATCCTGAGGTGCAAGCAGAGCAGATTGACGTGGTGGGCTTGGTGCCGGATCAGCTCAGGCTCTTGGCCGAGGACTGTTCGCCTTCACCCTCAGTCGAATCAGTTCAGACCTAGGACAGTCACCGTACGCCCTTTTGATTTGGAACGCCCTTTTGATTTGGAACAGGGGTGACAACTCGCCGCACCCGACAGGATCCGAAGAAACAGCTACTTGACTGAAGCGCTTGTCCACAGGAGTCACAAGAGGTAGGCGTTTTGCTGGTGACTGTGAGATTTGGTGAGTATATATGGGGCTCTTGTGAACATTGGCGGCTGGGAGCGGCTGCTTCCCCTTCTTCTCTTCGTCAATTGGATCCGACGGTCTGGCTCATCCAAGGGGTTCTTACCGACAGGACCCGCAGCTGCAGAGCACAGCATGCTCTGCGGGTCAAGATTTTCAAGCATTGCCTTGGAGATGCCTAGGAGGTGACGTAGGAGTTTAAATCATTTCCAATATCCTGCCTTAGACCGCCAGATCCTATTCTAACTCGCCAAGCCCCTAGTATCATGCCGGATCTACAGCCTTGAGGCGGTACTGCTCAGTTTGTTGTCTTGAATGGGGATTTCGGCCTCGAACTCCCAAAGAGTGCTTCGGTTTCGAAATCTCGGCGGCCACAGCATCGAACATCCTCAAGCCATAGAGTCTTAGTGGCAAACCCAACATGCAAGAACCAGGCTTTGGTATTTAAGATCTGGAAGCTAACCTCGAAGAGAAGCCCAGCACTGGAAATAAGCCATTCAGGCTCCCCAACGTGCGCCTCGTGATTGCTTGGGCCGAGCGGCTGCCCCCAGCACTGGTGGCTCGATGCATCAATGCAGAACCAGTTAAGTTTGGCGGCTTGGCGTGAGCCACGAAGATGGTGGCTTGAAGATCGGCGAGGAGCAGCGCTTGGGTGGACGATGGCACCATAGGGTTTATTGGGCTAGGCAGGGCTTCGAAGCTTGAAAGTCGCTGAAGAGTCGAGTCTCGTGGTTCGCCAAGGCCGATCGCTGGCGCGGCCATCCGGCGAAATTCATCGAGCTGCTCATAGCTACAGAGACAACCGTCTGCACTTCTTCCAGGGCACCACAATACAAAGACCTACATAAGACCTTCAAGCCTAAATCCAGCACCAATTGCCAAGATGATCGCGCAGTTCAGTCTAGGATTGCCTTACCTTCCGAGCTGCATCACAGCGTGGCAGCGGGAGCTTCACTGCATGCGGCATCCTAGGTATTGGCTGTCCTTCTACGGCCATCCGCTGCAGACCAAAGGAGAAGATCGCCACTCGAGACATATATGGAGTTCTGGGCGTATTTACACACGCCCGAACTCCGCACCCCGGAGCCTCAGAAAGTCTCGCCCGAGTCATAGCTAATTTTTGTGTTGACTAGAAGGCTTTTGACGTTTTAGGCCGCCGTAGGTCAGGACTTAAGATAGATCAGGGTGGATAATGTATAGTGCATACAAGCTTCAGAATCAGAAGGCTTGGCCTTGACCAACCACAGTCGCCAGAAGTTCGTCCACTTAAACACGATTCCCGCAACAGAGCAGACAAGAAGCAGCAAATTCGGATCAGGACCTGAACTTGCAATTCAAAGAGCAACTTAAAGAGCATCGGAGTCCGACCCCCCCCCCCCCCGCCCGAGCCCCACTAAACCCCAAAGAACTGAACCGTAAACCTGTAAGCCGAAGGAACTGGCACGCGGCTGCAGCCAGTGGGGTCGACTGTGAAGTTTGCAGTCCTTGACGAGTCGAAGCTCAGCCAAGACTTGGGGGTTAGGGCTAGGGCGCATCGGAGGGCTAGGGGTTTATAAGTTTAGGGGTTGCGATCGGTTGGGGGGTTGGCCTTTTGGGGTTGTTCTTGTTCCGATATAACCCTGAAAAGTTAACCTCCGACACAAAAGTCTATGAGCTCTGGACAGGTAAGTGGAGAGGTTTGCCTCGAATTGATGGCTGTGCAGGTTGCGGATGCCAAACGCCCCTTCCAAATTGGGGTCGTAGTGCACAAACACCCCAAAACCCAGAGATACTATAATCAGATACCCCTTGCAACTTGGCACGAAGCCAAAGTCTGATGTCTTGCAATGGTTTGTTTGGACACGCTGAAATGAGCACCTTCATGTAAACAGCCCTCATTGCAAAGATTCCTTACGGCCGTTTAAACCTTAGAACGCCCCAGGGGACATTGACTTTCAGAGACTAGATGTACAAGAGTAGTATAAAGCTCTAAGGGGGTCTTACTCTGTGAGGTTTTCGTTGCCCAGTCGACAAGCTCCTAGGCTCACTCCGGTTGCAGCTGGACAGGCCGCTGTTTCTCACAGATACATATTTTAGGTTTGAGGTGTTGGGGTCTGGAGGCTTAGGTTTGAGAGTTTGGGCATGTAGTTGGCGTTGTCTTGTTGATGTTTGCGTAACTGTGAGAAAGTTTTCCTGTGGCTGCAGCTTGCATGTTGGTGGCGAAGATATCCTGCACACTCTGGTCTGAGCTCGTACTGAGCCACTTGGGTGAGGCAGGTGCTTCTTTTGCTACCGCTTAAGGCACCTCAGTATTTGGCTTCACACGCCTGAAAGCGCTGATGTGCGGTCTTCAGCCGCAGCTCCAAGAGTCCAAGTCTCGGCATGTTGCAATCACAAAGCTTTCCTCGTTCAGAGCGTGGCTGCATAGCCTAATTCACAAGTTGCTTTCATGGGCTTGGCGCCACATAGTTTCATGATTGCGGCGTAGTCAATGCTTACGCGGAATCCCTGGGGCGCAGTATTACTCCTCTGACCCGTTTTTGGCAGCCAGCTGGGCCTTCAAGAGGGCAATACCCTAGGTTGGCCCAGGGCAGATCTCGTTGATGAGGTTTCAACCCATCAATGACAGCCATCCCACCAACACCCTAGACCAAAAACACTGCATGAACTCTTAAATCCGATGCCAAGAGACGTTTTACGAAACCTGAAGACTCGTGCGCGGGAGGTCGGAGAGCTCTACCTTCATGGGCCCATGCTTTGCGCAGGTATCTTGGCTAAGAGAGCCTAGGGCCAAGGGGCCGGTTCCCGCCAGGGTCCAGGGAAGTTGGAACTTAATGGTCCACCAGAAGTTGAGTGCTGCGCGTTGCTGGCCATCGCGGCAGCGTCGCAACGGACTCATCAAGAGCCGCAGGCTCCACAGCCCAAACCTGTCTGACGCTGCAGGCTATGTCGATGCAGGTGACACGGACGGCCAGTTTCTGATGCTGAGAGGTCGCCGTGCCTTGGCAATCGTCTGCACCTCGCTGAGGGTTTGAGACCGGAGAATTCGACAGTCCGGGGACAATGTCGTTGTCGTTGGGAGCCCTTCGTTCTAGTTTTCAGAAGTAGCACAAGGTGTCATGGCCGTAGCGCGAGACCTTGTCCGCGACAAGCACTATGTTTTGGACCATGGGACACCGCCTGGGCGTTCGTTTCGCCAATGGTGCCGACTCCTTCCGCGCTTTCTGCCCGCTCTGCTCAATCTGGTTTCCACGTCTGTCTCTCTGTGTGTCGCTCTCTCTCTCTCTCTCTCTCTCTCTCTCCCCCTCTCTGTGTGGAACACTTCAGAAGGGAGCTTGTTATCAAGCAAGCAGGGCCCCTTGTCCTGCGAAGCCTAGGATACTTCAAAACTCGAGACTTGGTTCGCCTGATGCCGGGAGGCGCGGGGAGAAAACCGGACGTGCGTCGGAGGGATTTCCAGCACAGCCGCAGATGCCATGTCATCGGTTCTCGGTGGATCATTAAGAAGCCATCGGAATCATGATGCAGGGTCCGAGGCCCCTTGTGTGCTTGTTACCGAAACAGGCTCCGAGCTTGGGACCTGAGGCCTTTGCCGTTTGCCGTGCGCAGGAGGCTTTGTCTATCACTCCCGCGCCGACCGGCATGCCAAGCTCCGAGGAGGGGCCCGACAGCCAATGACGAGATAAGCAAAACGAGTCAACACTGCTCTTATTTTCATCAAGACAGTTTCACACAGCGTTCGGGCTGGGAGGTCAAATTTCTTGACAGCAGCTCGTCGGTTGCGCCTTTGGATCCCCAGCCTGACCTGCAAGGCAGCCAGGATTCGACCAAGTAGTCACGACACAGATGCAACAGGACAGTGGGTGGACCTGGCAGCCTTGGAACAGAACCTGCAAGACACGGAAGCTCGTCCTGAGCTGTATTAAGTTAGCGGATTCCAGGCTTCTTTTCTTGGGTCCTGCACGAGTGACATGGCATTCAAGGGCACCGAAGGTGTGCCATCAACGGATACTCGTGCATGTTGTTGATGCATTGCGCTCACAACCCCTTCCAACCCCAGAGACGCCTTCAAGACTTAGAGATCAGGAGGGTGTCCAGGAGGCTTTCGTGCTGGAGGATGCGTCGGGTGGTGTCAGATTGGGGATACGCGGCGAGCAAGAGCACTTCGGAGAGCCGTTTTCAGAGATCCATGCATGGCCTCGCAAATGCGGAGGACTAGCATCTGGCTTCAGTTTGAGAATATGACAACCAGTAACAATGGAGCGCATGATGCGAAAAGGCAGTTTGTACATACTGCATGGTATGTGTATATTATATATATATATATATATGCATATATATATATATATCAGCGTCTTCTAGCTTGCGGGTCCAGATGCAGGACGAATCAGGCGATCTCTTCGCCTTCCTTGCCTTGAATGACAGCTGAGCCTCAAATGATTAAAGATTCAGTGCTTGAGGTTCAGAAGACTGACGCGGGTGTCTCGGTTGGTTTCGCCTTTTCGTTCCCGAACTCCAATCGCAGCGCATGTACGACAAGTCTCCTGGGACTGTGCTTCTCTGCCATAGTGCAAATCCTCAAAGGCCTTGTTCCCACCTCCACCCAAGCGCAACCTCACAAAATCCTGCGGCGTGCACACTAGAGGCTTCAGTTCCTCTGTTCTTGTCTTTCCGTGAAGGACAACACAGCCCTCATCACCACCTTGAATGAATTCAACACCATCCAAACATCGGAACCTGCCCTGAACCGGAGCACAGGCATCTGAATGATTTGAGTATTCCTCCATTATGGTTGTTAGCTACGCCTCAAAATTTCAAGCCCTCACTGTTCTGATTGCGTTCTGATTGGAGGCCACTAGTCACTACTATATATTTATTTACTTGCTAGTCTCAACGGAAATCTGCGCTCCGCAGACCCGAACCCCGGTTTCAACATCTGCCGATGGCCATGGAGTAGATCCTGATCCGACGGCAGTAGTGTAAACAGTCCAAACAGTCTCTGCATGGCGGGCAGGGTTACCAGGAACCCTGGCCTCAAACCCTGATGCCGCGATAGCTTCTGCGCGATGCCGCCGGCTCTTGAGGGAAGCTGAAGGTGCAGCTTCGCTAGATGTAGGACACGGAGCAAGCAGCAAGCCCTGAACCCCGAATCCACCTGAACCCTGGATCCCATTCACCCTAAACGCCAAATCCCCAAAAGCCCAACTCCTCATAACTTCCTATGTTAAGCCTGAACCATAAGGCAGCTATTTGTGAGGCCGACGTGCTTCGGGGTTGACGACAGCCTCCAGAGCCGTCAGCCGCCAGGCGTAACAGCTATTTTGGTGCCCCGGTTATTCTTTGGGGCAGGGTTTACCAGTAAGTTTTGATGCGGCAGTTCAGGATATGTTTTCACTGGAACTTGGTCTGCATACCTGAACTTGGTCTATATACCTGAGACATCGCAGCATTTTCACTCCTTGAATACATCAAGGAAGGCCACATGGTCTGCAACAGCCCTAGCCTTAACCACAAGCCCAACAAAGCCAAAACCTTCAAGCACCACAACAGCCGTAACACTTCAAAATCTCAAAGCACGCAAGCCTTTCACCTCCAACCATGTGACTTGCAGGCAAACCCTGCAGCCCCTGCGCCCCGAGACCCGGAACATAACCCCAAAACCGAGACCTCAACCCAAAACACAAGATGCAGTAGACCGGGGCCGAGGCCGGGCCAAAGAGCTGCTTCCCTGGCGCGCAGCCTTGCGCCTTCGATCTGCACTGCCCAGGTCGGCCACTGGCAAACTGGACGGCCAGGAATCCGGGATGCAAAAAGCTGGGTTCTTGTGGAGAGACTTCAGTTGGAGTTACCAGTTGACCATAGTGGTAGCTCAAGCTCAGTTCCTTCACAACCCAGACAGCCCAGATGATCTCGGAGAAACGTTTCATGGTTTCAGTAGTGTAGGATACCAAATTGAGGGCTCTGCTGGATGAATGGTAGACTGTCCTTTGATTGAAGAGCATTCCTCTTTGAGAGTTTGAGAAGCTCAAAAAAACAGGTGGGCCAAGGGCGCCGCTCGCCTCCACAAAACACATTCAGAGTCTCATTCTGTTGAAGGTGTCTCCTTGTGCATGTGCGGGTTTTCGTTATAACCTGATCCGTACTGAAGGCACATGAGCGGGTCTACGTTCCTGCTCCCTTTCCTTGGAGCAGGCACTGCAGCAGGTGGTTGTGGCGGAGAAGCATGCGCAAGAAGTGTCTTGATCTGCAATAATCGGACGGCTGGTGCCGATACTTCCTAGCATGTGGCATCTGGCATTTCGCCTTTGCCATGTCCTGCCATGAAATGGGCGCCGTTGTGGCAGTCTCGGAATTTCAGCATGTGTGCAGGATGACCGTGACAGCTTGATGGTGCCTGGTTTCCCTTCTGAAAGTCCTAGTGGTTTAGGGTCTTAGGGTCTGAGGCATTTTCTTCCTGTCATCTTACAGCTTCCCAGATTGAGGCAAAAGCCACGGCACCACATCTCAGACGCCGGCTGAAGGATGCGTCGCTGGTACGGAGTTCCAAGAGCTAGATCCGCCAACCCGGGAGCCCTAAATGCTAAGACCCCAGCCTAACAATCCCCTCACTTCCTTACTCGTAAGCCTTCAACAACTTAACCCCCTAGACTCTTCCCCTCATTTCCTGGCTCCTGGAACTCTTCCCCCTGACGAAGTCGAGCTCTGTTCAGCCTTTCGTTGCATGATACCAGAGATCCTTACTCAAGGGTTCCATCGGCTCTAGCACTAGACTAGACCGTGCAATGGGAAATTCTGTAAGTTAGACTAAGGAGCCCGACATAATTCAATTGTTCCTTGGCAGGGTGCCGTCTTGGAAGTTCGGAGACTGCTGGACCACGGGGTTTTCGATGACCCCAATGCGTCCAATAAGCTCCTAAACCCCCAATCACATCCTCGAAGCCCAAAGAAGGTGTTCAACACTGCCGGCAAAAGCCCGAAAGCCTTAACCATGGCATTATTCTCTCCACCAGACCCCACATGTTGCATCGATAGTTCTGCAGACTGGAGTCCCTGAAGTGTCCCTGACCAAAGGACGCCCATATCTCTGCTTCTTATGCAGCCTCCACGAAGCCAGGATACCTGCCGCAAGCACGTGGTCTATGCGTTGGCGCTGCTCTTGACAGCTTGTGCTGGGGATGCACTCGTTGCTCGGCAGGGGCAGAAGATAAGTCGGGGTTCGGACTTTGACAGAGAGTCTGAAGCTAAAGTTCTCCAGACCTCAAGTAAGGAACATTGCCTTCAATTCTGTGCTGCAAAGTTGGGTTCTCTGGGAGGTCGAATCTCTGCTGCGGCTGACGAGCAGAAACCGATTCTACGGCTCGAAACCCTCCCGGCCGCTCGGTTCGAATAGCTGCAACAACCTCGAAAAACCCCGATGCACTAAACTGAATTATAAGGCAAACCCTGAACCTTCAACCCGATAAGCCGTAAATTCCGAAACCTTGAGTGAATCCTAAGTTGCGAAAACCTTCTGCGGCCTTCTCAGCTGCCGGCAAGGCCCAGTGCCTTCGGTTTGCTCAGCGCAGCCTATTCCTGGCTGGCCATGGCGCAGCTTTACCACTGGGGTCTGAAGCCACAGGCTGTTGGAGAAAGAATGCAAAAGCTGGCTGCGCAAGAAGCGACTGAGATCTCAAATCCATCGTTCGGTGCAACGTAAAAAGTAGGCCCTTGACCCGAAACGCTCACCAGGGTCTTTTCTGGCTGCGCAGGCCTATGTGGATTCCCTGCCCATCTCCAGGCCGGGGAAGACAAACAGCTGCGCACGGATCTGAGGATTTTGAGTTCAGGGTTCAGGGATTTGGGAGGTTTAGACTTCGCAGCATCAAAACCCTTTCCAGCCAACTGACTTGCAGTCCAAGGCCCGAGATGTTTGCAACAGAAGGAAGGGGCTGATTGAGCAAGAGCCGGAAAGGAACCGGAAGGGATCATAGGACCTGAGAAGATGTTGAGGAGATTCAATGTTGCAGTGAACGTCTGATCCCGAAGCTCTGGAAGCGTTTGCCACAACTCCGACAAACCAGGACACGAGATTGTGGCATGCGAGGTGTCGAGCCTCCCCCAAGCCAATTTTGCGAGGGCAAGGCCCGAAGAGTCACATACAGCGCTCTGACGAACTCCTGCAATTTCCGGGACACACGAGAAAAATTATAGTGTGATGCAGGACTTCTTTTATCAACTGTGACATCTGGAGGATGGGTTCGCTTTTCTTGCTCCACCTGGCTCCAGCCCGGCGCATGAGAGGACTGCCACGCGGTGCAAATCCTTAGAGCAAAGGAGGGAAGCTCTGGTTTGCCCCTAAGGCGTAAGGCTTCGCATGCATCTGCAGGGGCTTGGACTTTCAACGAGCACTAGGCTATGTGCCCGTACCTCGTGTGCGTGTGATTAGATGATTAGATTCAAATTCTGGTGACAACAGATCAGAATGCGCAATCACGTGTGCACTGGAGACCATTTGGAATGCCCTGAGCCTTCACCGGCAGTCGCCGAAGTGGCATTTGTAAACCCCATTTATACTAGGTCAGTCCCTGATCCTCAAGAAGGCAAAGCTGCAGCACTCTTGAGGCTCACCGTTCTCGGTGCCATTGTCGCGGCAGGGCGGCGGCGGCTGTTCGCCTGGCCGCTGGTGCGCGCCGAAGTCTACCTTGAAGGGATGCGCTTTTGTTTTCCGAGTTTGATGGAAGACTTGAAGATCTACTGGCAGGTGTTTTGGCTGGGCTGCGGTGCCCAGCTCGACTTCGAGGAGAGCTGTCGAACTGCTGCACCTGCTGCCAACTTAACGGTCGCACCACAAATCTCCTGCTGGAGTCCTTCCCTGTAAGCTGAGATCGGAGAAGACGCCCAAACCTCTGGCCGCACCTGTCCGTGCAGGCGGAGCGCAGCTTGCGCCATGGCTGCGTGGCTGCCTGCACAAGGACGGAGTTTCAATTTTGACCCGCATGGGTGGTGCTCTTCTTCTTTTAAGTCGACCCGTACCTTGATGAACCTACACGGCGAGCTGCGGATCCGGCAGGCTGGCCTCGGGCCTCATGGATTCCCTGGACGAGGTCCGCGGAGCCCGTTGTTCTCCAAGCGCTCTTGAAGTCTTGGGTTGCGGGATGCCTCGGGGTGCGCTTCGAATCGATCCCGACGAGTACTCGAGCACACCACCGCCTATCCCCGCCACAGGCTGTCAAACAGCTGTGCTGGCGGATGTGGTCAGCACTCTTTCCGAAAGGCGGGAGATGAATCGCTCTAGAATGGGGTTTGAATGCTACAGCTGCCGGTCTTCACCGTTTCAGGATGCAAGAATGCCAAAAGACAGTTTGGTGTCGCTGAGTGTGGTCTTGAAAGGATGTTGGGGATGAAAAGGAGTGGATACAGGGTACAAGTGCCCTTATTCTACAGGGATGCAAACCTCGAAAGGCTTTCGGGCGCGCCGACGCTTCTGGCCGCGAGTGGCGCGAGAGACCCGGGACACCGGGAGCCAATGGGAACAGCAACTCGATGAGAATTGTTCCGAAAAGAGCCTTGCTTATGATTTACCACGTAGCCGAGTATATTCACGGACCAAAGCCCGAATTACTCTAGTCACTTTGGCCCAATAGTAGGCTGGGTTCAGGGCTTCAGGGACCTTCAGGGCAGGGAAAGTTTTGCTGTGGGCTTCAGGGTTTCGAAGCCCATCAGGATTGTTCTAATGGTGCGCCGAACACGCTTCTCAGGTTCACCCACGATGTCATACAACTCGGTATCTAAAGCCAAATTGCAGGAATTTGTTAGGTTCGGTTAGGGACAGGGCTGTGGTGATTTAGGGTTATGTTCAGTGCCATCGTCATGCGGACAGTGCGCAACTTTTTGTTCCACTGTGTTTGTGGTTCCGCATGGCCGTGTAATGTAGTCTTGTCGTATAGTCAAGTATGTCCCTACTCCTGAAAATGTATCGAAAATGTATCTCTTCCTCTGACAGCTGCCCAAGAAGGAAGCTTCCTGCCATGTGAGCGTGCTTGGGCCGACAGACCTGTTGCGCATCGCATGTGAACCGTGATTTCTTGCTGAGAGCAAGCCGCTGGGTAGATTCCACGTCACGGTAGGCATCGCGTCTACACAGGACGTGCGCTCTATCCTAGAGCTGAACGCGTTGCTGAAATGTTGAAGAAAGTGAATGCGTTTCTTGAGAAGAGCAACGAAAACCAAAGGCAAAAACAGAAAAACACTACAACAGCACTCCAACGACAGATGAAAAGTGCGTTTCTGAAGCTTCGCGTGTATCGGCTGTCTTTGTCCTGTGCTCGAGAGCTCCCGCGGCCATGAGTTTGCTAGATGTTCTCGCGCGACTCGCCGAGTGACCAATGCATCTTGCAGGAGTGGTGGAAAAGTTAGCTACGACGGAGTGCTTACAAGCGTGTTGTGTCTTGCGCGTGTACCTGTAAAACAGCATTGATATCTGGTTAGCTATGTTTAAGAACCATCAGAATCACATGTCCCGACAAGAGCCTACCATAACGGGCACACTCGCTTCGCAACGACATAGCCACGGGTGAGCTTCGCTTGCAGTGTCGGCACCTTCTCGGTGTTTCTACCTAAACAGCCCGGGACAAGCAGACACAAAAGACTGGCCTCCGTCTCAAGAGTTCGAAACACACGTAGCAGTAATTTGAGGTTCGAGTTTGGCGGGATCTCGGGCCCAGCGAACAGTTGAGATAGTAGACAAGGCCAGCCCTCATCGAAGTTCGAAGTGTACTTGCGAGGTATCCGCAGGAGGAGCAGCAGATCCTGGACTACGCTTCTTGCCAAAAAATCTCGAAGGCATTTATCAGATCAAGCTTGAGCCTCACTCAGGATCTTTGGGTCGTCTCGCAACTCTCGGCCGTGGAGGATCCGGGAAAGCAGGCCCAGCCAGGAAGTTTGATGCGAAGCGGGTGAAGTGGAGGTTCCGACGCATTGCGGGTCCAGGGCTAAATGATTCTCATCCTTACACGGTGTGAGCCAAAACCGTGCTGTGTGAGCATGTCAGGGACCAGTCGGATGCAAAGCCACAGTGAGTTTCGGGGCTTCAGGATAGAAGCACTTGGCCGCCTGAGAGGCAAGCTTGGCACCCTGACCTGCACTTCAAGTAGATTTTTTTGCGGTTTGCTAGCATGCACCCATTGGTTTGTAACATAGGGCACCGCGTTGCCGTACTGAGGCGGGGATCGTTGTAAAAACGCTCCGAATTCGAGAGACCGCGCTGACATCTAAGGGACTCCGCTTCGACTAAAGGTGTCGACGTGATCTTCTCCAAGTCTGCCTGCGACACTCTGTAAGCTTCATCCATTTTCTGAATCGCTGGTAGGGTTTATGTTTTGATTCTTCCGGTAGGTACGTGTATGTCTATAAGTTCACCGTAGTTGTGATTAGCAAAGGCCACCCTGTTGATGCTTCACAAAGCCCCACAGCTCGATTGAACCTTCTGGATGGATGTGATTGGGCAGGTCCAACATGTTCGGGCCTTAGGGTTTCGAAACGTTGGGGGGGAATATTGTGGAGCAATATGAAAAGCACTAGACGGAATTTGTACGAATGGTTCAGACCTATATTGCTCTCGAAGGAACTGAGGGTTAACCGAAACAGGTGCTATGGCTGAAGAGCCCACTGGCTCCGTCGCTGCTAGTTTTCTTCATATTTTTCTGACTCGAAGAGGCTCCGAAACTGAAAGACCTACTCCAGCCTTGGTGTGCCCAAACCTACATCTCTGAACCCCTAAACCCTGTAATACCCTAGAGCCCCAACTCCGACTCCTACGCGCGAAAGCCCGGCGCCCTTGGTTTGCTTAGGACTGGGCTTTGGAGACTCTTGGAACCGGCTTAGAAGCTTCTGCAGCCGCCACAGAGCCAGACTTGCCGCGGCTCGGAAGGGGATGAGATTTGGGGAAGTACCTTTACGGTGTGCAGATTTCGGGGCTTGAAAGGTGAGAATCTCCGAGCCGTTACTGTTGACGGTCAGGTGCTTCGTTTCGAGACCCACAAAGGGCCGTGCCGAGAGCTACCCCTCTGGCCGTCTGCAGGTTATCGAGTCAAGCCCCCAACCCTGCAAGCAATACTTAAACTAATAAACCCCAGGCCCAAAACATGTGCGCCTGCAGATACCTTATGTATGAACCCCCTCCCCTATAAGGGCCATACTGCGCATCCGACTATAAATCCTTGAAAGAGGGTGGATTTGAATCAAGGGTCTACACTAATCATTGCAGACTCAGACCCCTGATTCACCAACTCGCGGATCCCTACGTAATCCTCACTGAGGCCGTTCGACCGGCGCGTCGTGGACTTGGTTCGGTGACTCGGATCAACGCCACGGCATCCAATACTTTGGCAGCTTAGTCCGTAAGCCCTATACACTTTAATCCCTAGACCCGAATCCTGCTCCCAAAGCCCGAAGACTCGGAAAGGTTGAGTTGTTGAACCCGCCCCGGGTTGTGCTGGAAAGTGGTGATCTAGTGAATTAGTCACTCGAAACGGCTGATGAAGGTGGAAACTCCAGCAATGGCTGCCCCGGCCGATAAGCTCCATGCGACATGTCGAGAGCAAACCTCAGTCCGGGCGGTCAGGGGTTTAGGGTTGCGGGGTTTAGAGCTCGGGTGGTTTCAGGGTTTGGGGGTTGAGACGTAGCCATAGAGCAAACCCATCACTCTCCATGGAGGCAAGTCATGCCATCGGCGGGCGATCTCGAGTCACCGCTCAAAGGCCTCGACAGTCTGCGCGCAAGCCGGCGGCAGTCAAGTGATTGCATGGGCCGAATCCCTGAACCTGTAAACCTTGAAGCTTTAACGATCCCTTCAACCCTCTACAAGTCTGACATCTGAAACCCCTGTAGAGGCTTCTACCACCCTGCTTTAAAAACAATATTGGTTTGGAGATTCCCGAGAAGCCCCTTGTAACTGCTTATGAAACCCCCTGCAACCCCCCCTCCCCCCACCAAACGAAATCCGAGGCTGGCTGGCTCGCCGGTTCCCTGCAGAGCCTGGGCCGGGCCGTGAGCAGCGAGGCGGTCGCACGGCTGAGAAGATTTCGAGTTCTGTTCGGAGTTTGCAAGGGTTCCTTTTTGGGGTTTAGGGGTTTAGGGGTTTGGGGTTTACGGTTTAGGGTTTAGTGGGGTCGTGCAAGGGTACGGCGTTGCAGCGCGTCGTAACGGGGGCCATGGATGTGTTCAGGGTTTGCACTGGTTGGTCCAGGGTCAGAATTCTCCGATGCCCAACCTTTGAACTTCTCGGAGGTTCTGTAAGTTTGCATTCCCTCGGTTGTTGGGGAGATGGCGCTCTGGCTATGGATACAACAGATATACATATACATATATACATACATACATACATACATACATACATACATACATACATACATACATACACAGACACACACATATTACATATATATATATATAAGCATATCTGATACATAGTGGTATGTCTTAGTTGGAAAGTTCGCGGGGGCTGGTCCAAATTCTAGGCTTTTGGAACGGGACCGTCTCGGGCCTTACCCGAACTCCAACTGCACCGATCGAGGTCCGACGTGCGCCGAACCTCAAGAGCCTGGTTCGCATAGTGAAGGCCCGATGCAGCCTTCTGATTTTTTTGCCTGCAGACAGCTGCTTGGGCATGGCTGGGCTTTGACACCCTTCCTGCAGGCTGCGCCCGCTACACCGAAAGTTGCACCAGCTGGGACAGCTGAGCTGCTCGGGAAGCAAATCGCAGCTTAGAAAACTGCAGCACTGTCGTTTCTACATCTGCCACGAGTGTCCGTGCCCACTTCAACATCGCCGTCTCGATACATGCCTTAAGAGCGTGAACATTAGTATACACATACATACATACATACATACATACATACATACATACATACATACCTACGTACGTACATACATACATACATACATACATATATATACATATATATGCATATGCACGCATGTATGCATGCGTGTATGTATGTATGTATGTATGTATGTAAGTATGTATGTATGTATGTATGTACGGACGGATGGATGCATGTATGTACGTGTGTATATATATATATATACACATATACATATATACACATACATACGTGCACACAGAGATAGATAGATAGATAGATAGATAGATAGATAGGTAGGTAGACGCATACAAACATAGATACATAGATAGATACATAGCTGGATACGTAGATACATAGACAGACAGATAGATAGATAGATACGTAGGTAGGTGGGTAGGTAGGTAGGTAGGTAGGTAGGTAGGTAGGTAGGTAGGTAGGTAGGTATAGGTAGGCAGGTAGGTAGATAGGTAGTTAGATAAATAGGTAGATAGATTGATTGCTTGATTTTGATATTGATATTGATGCAGATGTAACAATACACTACTACATACTGTACATCTTCACATATCTCGAGAACGGGGGGCTATGAGGAGACATTTTGCAAAGTGTTGAGAGCTCTATGTACTGTAAGTGTCTGCTCTTCCGACGCGTCGCACAGAGGTATGCGATTTGGTTCACACCGGGGCAGTTTCAACCAATGCGCCTTGGACGCACGAGTTCGAAGCCATGTGATTGATATGCAGCAAAGTACCAAACATCCTTGGAAACGGACCCCATTCCTCGTAGCAACCTCCTCCTCTTCCTCCTCCTCCTCCTCCCGTCTTTGAGGCCACAACACCTACACTCCTTGTTGTACATGGCAGACCGCAAGCAGTTCAACCTCGATCCCCCCGTCGTTCCCGGACAAGGTGGTCCACAAGAACTGTATCCCCCAACCCGAAATGCCTGCCAACGACCCTTGGGTATACCATACTGCACTAAAAGCTCCAGTGAAGGAGTCCGTGGCTCGCCCGTGCCGAGTCGCCAGCGGATGTGCCGGCAATGCGCCTAGCAGTCCAGGTCGAGCCGACAAGGGTTCGAAACTTGGGCTCGCAGGGCTTTGGGTTATTGCTATCTGGGAGCATTGACAAAGCAAGCGCTCGGGAGTAATTGCGAATAGTTTTTGTTCCTCACGATTGCACGAACCTAACTATTTAGGCCGCGTTTTACCTTGTCTCCGAAGCCCCCGGCTGGAAATCTCCTCAACAGCCTTTGCGGCAGGCTTTGCTGGAACGACACCCATCACTGCGAGCAGCCGCTTGGACCCGTTCGAGAGGTAGCTGAAGTTTGGTTAGCAGAAGCACCTGTGAAAGGGAGCTTTGCTGTCGCCTGTCAATGTACAGGCGTTCTCCCGTCATCGGCCGGGTTGGTGGCTTCCACGGAAGCCTTAAAACCTGAACCGCATGATGCAGCGAAGGTCAACATCGACTCCATGGCCTTGCGCGGCTTCGTGCCCTTTGGCAACGGCAGAGGTGTGCACAACCCTGTTGCCTCGTGCAGGACTTTGCTTCAGCTGCAGCGCAACGAATGGCAACCCCGCCATCCTTCTTGCATGACTACCCGAACCTAATTGTTGTAGGGCTCCTAGCTAAGACCTGCCGGGTCCTGGTCTGAACCATGCTCTCAAAGAAATATTGAATATAAGAACGCTACTACAAAAGTAAGGTACAACTGCCTTCCCCCAGGCTCAGCTGCGCCTCCCTCTTCGCCGCGATCTTGGGACCAAAGACACCCGCAAGGCATGGCTGGGAGGGCAACTTCTGCTTTGAGGCAGCGGCGACTTGACTGCCTGATTCAGCCCTGCGAAGTTTCGGCCGGGTACGTTCGCACAAGCAGCGTTGGAAAAGAAATTGCAAATCAGGCCTATCACACGGGTTGATGGGTTGTCGATGTTTTCATACCTTACAGCCTGAACTCCGAACTCCTCTGCAGGGGCCAGAGGAGGCAAAAGGGCTCTAATCGAACTCCAATCTTCCCTACCCAAGTTTCAGACATGAGAGGGACGCTGATCTACACACTGGAGTAGGGTCCTGGTTATACACGTGGCTGTAACTCCGCTTGAGACTCATTAGAAGGTACCCGTCTTTCAGAACCCCAAGACTTCCCTTTTTGCAGCCTCCGATCGGCCATCGGTGCTTTGCTTCTCCGCTGCTGGCCACGGGTGGCAGTCGATGTGCCCGAGGCCCAGAGAGGGGTTTCGATCAGATTCGTAAAGCGGGGAGCCTCAATATTTAGCAACACAGTTTGGTTGAAGCCCTAGTCGAGCTATTGCTCCGGCAAACCCTCTTTTTTCGCGTTTTTACCCACGGTTGGTGCGAGATGCTCAGGACAGACTCAAACTGTTCGGGTTTTCTCTCCGAAGGTGTGCACTCTGACCTCGGTGACAGAAAAAAGCAGCGTCAATCCTGCACATCAGAATTCCGCAGCTGATTGATGGGCCCTCGTTTATAGGATTTGGGCCTGGGCTTGTGCAGACCACCCAGAATCTATCAGATCGTATATGACTTGCAAGGAGTAGCCAAGTTTGACCTCGAGTGCCTGTTAACCGAGGCCCCATGTTGAATCCAGCAAGGACACAGCGGTCCCCTTTGCTGTCCTGGAGTTCACAGGCCACCCCCGATATTCAGAGCCGGGCTGAAGGTTTGAAAGCGATTCTTTCCAGTTCCTCCTGTGGGTCGCAAGTTTCAGTGCTCAATCGATGGGTTTCAAAGGCATCGAATTTTGGACCAGCTGGCAAGCTCCAATGCCGCCCCCAAGTTGAGACCAAATTCCAAGCAAGCGAAGCCTGATGTCTTGAAACCCAAGCCCGAAGGATTCTGGCATGGTCAGACCCGCAAGCTCCCACATTCCTTCCCGACTCCTTGTCCTTGTCTTCCAGGGCAAAGTGAGCTGGAGAGGCACCTGCAGAGCCGAGGCCTGCAAATCTCTCCTAGCCGGCGTAGTGTAGCTCGTGGCAGGCCCGAGCTTTTCAGGTCCGAAGTGTTCATTGGCAGGAATCAGACGTGCTTCAGTAGCTTGCGGGCCCCTTCATGAAGCCTTCTTCCAGTACCTTTCTTTGGGTTGGAGCATGGGCAGGGAGTAAATTCATGTGTCCAGGGCCGGGCTGTCCGGGTGTCCGATTGTCCTGGCAGCAGCGAACAGCGGGCAAGAGAATGCCCACATCGCACAGCACAGGCAACACAGGTAACTCCTCCGATGGCTAACCGGCCTCAACTAACCTCGCCCCAATCGCACGGTGCTGAGGCTGGCATTTGACCAAACCACCGCTCCCTGGTTTAAATTTCAGACCAGAGTTCAGGCGTTCGGCTTACGAGCACAGGGTTCTCGGCTTGGACTGGAGCAAGGAGCTTCGAAGAAGTTTACAGCAGACTCAGATTTGCGGAGGTTCGAAGTGACGCTTCTCCAGCTGAACGTGGCGCTCGAAGGGGTATGGGACTGCCAAGGCGGCAGCGCAGCACAACCGACATTCGGCTCGGAAAGTTCCACCTGGACCCAATGTAGTCCTTTGGGATCTCCGACCTTTGGGTCAGGTACCAGTTTCTCCAAGTTGTGGCCGAAAACGAGCAAGGTTGCCGACCAGAAACCGTCCAAAGCTCCGTGCGCTGCCCCGGGTCAGGTGGACACATCTCCATCGTCCGGGTAGATGGAGGGGATCTGGATCCCTGACTGCAGCCGGACGAGCCCTACCTTGGAAAATCGTATAGGGTGGAGATGACTCCTGTGTGTCTTCTTGGGGACAGAAGCAAGACTAAGACTAAGAAAGGTTTGATCGTAGCACTTCGACAGCACACACCAAAGCTGCAACACTGTCCATGCGCATGTGCCGTGAGAATAACGGAAGGTCACAAAAGAGGCGTGGTCCCATTGTTCATTGTTCGGTTTTGTGGGCTTGGCAGCAAATTGGTTTGCAGGGTACGTTAGCTTAGGGAGAATGAGGGTGTTCTTGGCGCTCACCCAAGCCTCAAGCCCTAAGCGTCCAGGTCTATGTGGATTCGCAGCGCTGGCAGGCCATGCCTTGTCGTGTGTTCCCTTTCGCAGCATCTCAGTGCTGTGGAAGCTAGCATGTTCGTGTCACATGAAGAGGGAGTGCTGGAGGCATCCACAGATACGAGCAGCTCCGAATGCAGACTTCCGCCCGTACACCGGGAAAGAACAGCTCCTCCAATCCCGAGTCCCAACTCACGACATTTGGTTCGGAATTTGTCACCGGTAGCAGCCTGTTCATTCCCCTTCTTGCTCTTCTTCTTCGTCATGCTATCATGCCAGAGTTCCAAAGAGCCAGGCCCATCGTTATGATTAGGTTTAATTGCTTACTGTACTTTTCACTAGCCTAGCCGCTACACTAGCCTGCACAAAACCCCTGCAACCCTAATCCCTGATAGCCCCAAAACCCTAAGCCCAAAAACCCCTCAACCCTACAGGGCTAAACACTGCAACCCCAAACCCCCATGACTAAAGCGTCGGGTTGCATGCTTCTTCGAGGCCGCCGTGCTCCGTGCGCCCGAGGATCCCCGAAGTCCGCCACCACCGGTCATGCGGCCAACCTGCAGACCGTGCTGTTGGATGCTCTTAGTGTTGGTGCTGCTGACGGTCAATGATTGATAGGTACTTGGTTGCAACAACAGCGACGACAACAACTGCGACGACCACGACGACGATTACTACTGCTGCTGCTACTACTACCACTACTACTACCACTACTACTACTCCTACTCCTCCTACTACGACGACGAAGACCGCAGCTACAGTTGCACATGCTACTGACTACTGGAAGTTACTACTGGGACGCGACAGGAAAAACACCACCGTTGCTACTACTGTTGCTACTGTTACTCGCAGTTAGTATCATCTCTCTCTTGTTGTTACGGGGTGTCAGTGGCACTTGGAGTTGGCATCCTGTGACCATGCACGTTCTTCGTGGTACAAGTACAAGGTGAGGAGGGCTCAGTCGCTTGGTTTTGGGGTTCAGGATGGCAGCCGAAGGAAGTGGAGGTAAGGGAACATGTTTTTGGGCAGCATTCGGCGTGGATGCAGTGTCGCAGGTTCAGGAACAAGCTTTCAGAGCGGAAGTCCGCAGCAGGGTCCTTTTGGCGAAACCCTATCCCACTTTGACTGCGAAGCTCTTGCCAAGGAGTCGTCCGTTGCTGGCCGGACGTTTGGGCAGTGCCGGAGAGCCGTGGCAGCTTTTAGCTTTTTTCCCGAAAGCATCGCGAAGGGTTCTTTCGTGCGAAGCCCTCGAGACAAGAACATAGGATCAAGTACACGAGTACTATGCAAGCATAGTACACAGAGTCAAGTGCACAGAGTGAAGTACATCGAGCCAAGTGCATCGAGTCAAGTGCATAGTACATAGAGTGAAGTACATCGTACATCGAGCCAAGTACACAGAGTGAAGTACATCGAGCCAAGTACATAGTACACAGAGTGATGTACATAGTACATCGAGCCAAGTACACAGAGTGAAGTACATCGAGTACCCGACTTATCTACATCTCGGTGCATCTATCTTTCTTTTTGAAGCCGGGGCGGCGCCGATGCCATCGATCGGGATTGCAACCCTTTGCATGGATTGGCGTGGTCGAGCGCACAAATGCAGGGTAAAGTTGCTATTTTTGGGCACCCCGCGCAACCCTTTGCATGGATTGGCGTGGTCGAGCGCGCGAACGCGAGGTAAAGTTGCGACTTTTGACATTCCTGCGCAACCCTTTACGTGTATTGGCGTGGTCGAGCGCACGAACGCGCTGCTTCTAGGCGTCCCGCGCAACCCTTTGCGTGGATTGGCGTGGTCGAGCGCACGAACGCGAGGTAAAGTTGCTACTTCGAGGCGTCCCGCGCAACCGTTTGCATGGATTGGCGTGGTCAGGCGCACGAACGCGAAGTAAAGTTGCTACTTCTAGGCGTCCCGCGCAACCGTTTGCATGGATTGGCGTGGTCAGGCGCACGAACGCGATCGAGGTAAAGTTGCTACTTTTAGGCGTCCCGCGCAACCCTTTGCGGAGATTGGCGTGGTCGAGCGCACGAACGTGTAGTAAAGTTGCTACTTTTAGGCGTCCCGCACAACCATTTACGGGGATTGGCATGGTCGAGCGCACGAACGTGTGCTAAAGTTGCTACTTTTCAGCGAGCGCACGAAGCAACTACGGTTGTACTTGCGATACAGGAGTTACACAAAGTGAAGTATGCACTTGCCAAGTGCATACTACATAGACTGAAGTACATCCAGTTAAGCGCATTTACCACAGTACACAGATTGAAGTACATCGAAATAAGTGCACAACGAGACTCTATGCAACTAGACTATATGACTCTATGTAATTGACTCTATGCACTGGACTATGTACTTGATGACTCTATGCACTGGATTCTATGTACTCAAACTGTGCACTTGACTGTATGACTTTATGTACTTGACTCTATGACACTCTTGGCAAATGATGCCTTCGGGCCCACTCGTCTTTAGTTCTGGGGTGAGCGCCCAGCGCTCAGGGGAGAGGTAGTTCTCTCGCAGGGCTTCACTATGAGTCTGCGAGGCTTCTCGGCCCCGTCCGTGTGGACTGCCAATCCCACATAGTACATAGCGCAACGACGTTGAGTTCGCACCAGTCTCGCACCGATGTATAGGCCTGCTTCCTGCTCAGCCACCACCTGAGCAAGTCTGATCGGTCAAAAGTCGAAGACCAGCAAGAACACTTCCCTACTTGGGGTCTATTTACAGCATTATTCAGGCTTTTTACCCGTGTCGTCCAAGGTGTGGTTGCGGGTCGTCGCTCCGGGAGAGATGCAGGTCTGGTGGCAATCCGCGTTGCCCGGCTTAAGACGATTGCCACGGAGATGGATTGAGGAGACTATGTGCTAGCAGCGAGTCGGGAGACACGCTTCCAGGGTAGATGCCAAACTAATTCATTGCTTCCACTAGGACACGCAACTCGAATCGTTGTTGGCTTTTCCGCCCTTTCCCGTTTTCAACGCATGGCAGTACATTGCGTAAAGTTGTGTTCAGCGGAACCATGGCTTTTCATCAGTACTTGGATTGGCAGCTCTGCGGACACATTGTAGGGTTGTTCGGAAGAGATATAGTTGAATTTGGGATGTGTTTTCAGGGCGAGTCCGAATTTCTCGAAAGGGTTTGAATGTTTGGAGCAATCGACAGTTTGATTCGGACTCCTTCCTGTGACGGAAGCTAGTTCTTGGATCCTCTTCACAACAGCAGCCAATATCCGAAATCAATATTCCCGACGGTTTTTAGGCATAAATCTCGCACTAGTAGCAGCGGTACTGGTCGTCGTCGTATACGTGATGGTGGCGGCGGTGGTGGTGGTGGCGGTAGTACTGCGTAGCAGACGACAGTGTCTCCAGACAACTCACTGCTGAACGAAGGCTCAGTCAAGGCACCCCACCAGGAAAAACAGTCTGCAGCTGCATGCTGCATTGCTGAATTAGCTGAACCATCATCTAGCCAACACAGCATTGACCCCACCACCACCTCTGCATGCTAAAGCCCATCCCAACCAGAAGCAGTGAGCCCAAGCCCAGGCCTGGCGTGGAGCCCTTCACCTTTTCAGCCAGCAGGTTGCCTCTGCGAGCTAAGACATCTTAAGCTAGCAATAACTGCGGTGTCGGGTCGGTGCGGGCTGTGCGTGTGGGCTGCAAATGGCTCGCTTTGTTCGTTCTCACGCAGGATTCCTCAACACTACGACCGTCTCGACACCATCTCCTTCGTTGCTTGGCCTTCCGTACAGTTTCTCTTCGATTCGAGATGTCGGAGGCATAGTTCAAAGTGTCAAGTGTAACGACGAGCCCCTTCCGAAAATCGCCGATGCCTTCATTTGCTGCCATATGACACTCTGACACATGCTTCCATTGTCGCAGCCAGCTGCCGAAACGCCCATGAAGATGATGACCGCCCGGATTCCTTACCGGACAGCCTCGACCGGAGTCATCGGTCGAAGGGTTGCGAGCATGCCTGCATAGCCTGGATCGTGAACACCCACAAGTGCCATTGTCACAACCATCATTTACCCTTGTTGGATCTTACGATGGCGATCTTATCCTCGTTTTCCTTCACGACTGACGATCCAAAGCACAGTCTTTCGTCGGAGACGTTGATAGACTGGGCTATGGACGGATCTCGAGCCACTGAGGTCATGATGCAGTGCTATCATGCCTTCGGAGATGGTTACTGCTGCTTGCCAAAAGCACTCCGGGATAACTCGCCACATCGTTCTCCATGGCGGGAACAGAGCATATCCGGCACCACAGCGATGTGTGCCATAGAAGCGTGGATGCATTTGATTCCTGCTGTAGAAAGACAGCACGTCGGAGTTGGAAGCCCAGGTGTGCACACGAGTCTTCAGCGCATTCAGTGGCTCATTCTATCGAAGACTGTCTTGGGGAGGCTTGTCTCTGACTCGGCTCAGGCACACCAGATGCAAGACGAAGACCCTTTGTGCAGAAAACCAAGGTTTCGGGATCATAGAGTGAGCCCGAGCCGTAGTAGAGAGTGCTTCAAAACAACACAGTTCGTACAATGTTTAGTCCTCCAGCACCTGCATGTCTTTCCATCACACTGGCCAGCTTCAATCTTCGGGTTTCAGACAGGCAGTGTTTGATTTGGCGTAGTTTCCGGATTGGTTGGTCCAAGGTTACTCGCCGATTGCATCGGACCTTTTCGATGCCTATGAGGCGAGACCGTAACTCTTCGTCCAGAGACCTGGGAAACCCCACATGCCGTAGCGCGATCTGAGAAGGCCTGCAGAGCTCCTGAGCCACGTGCGACTCGGCTGCAAGTGAGTTACCAAGCCGCCTCAAGCGGCTGCTGCATGTTTCAGTTGCTAGCACTCTACAGCTCAGCGCAGCAAAGTCCCACCTCGGGAACTTGTGTCAGTGCTTCCTGCACAGTCTTGTATGGACAAGCTTAGGAGCTGCCACCAGCTCGTGACGAAGCTTTAGGTGCCCGGGCGGCATGACCATGGCTTAGGACTTGCTTGTGGTGTTTGTTTACTGCTGAGTTCAACGCATTGCTACGATTTAGCTTGGCACATCGGAGGGTCAGTTTTCAACGGAAGCAATGCAGCAGCTCGAGTACTCGAGTTCGTTTCGGGAGATAACAGAAGCCCCCCCGTGAATGGGCTTAGTTGCTTGGGACATGCCGAGGCATTCTGCAACGTCGCCTGAAGGACACTGCGACACCTCACTCCTCACCTAGACAGTTTCCCCAATGCCGCCCTGAGAGCTCTTGCTCGTGGTTCCAGGCCTCGTTTAGCGATTCCGTAGACCAAGCTGATACATATGTGTGTATATATATATATATACGACTAGATACATACATACGTACATACATACATACATACATACATACATACATACATACATATGTATATATTTATTTTTCTATGTATATATATATATATATATACCTTTAGGGTCTATTTAACCAGCTGTTGATATATGCAACATCGAACGCCTAGCTAAATAGTATATGAATAGGTGTGTCCTACTCGGCTACAGATAGCGGACACGGAACGCGGCATCTGAATGTGATGGGGGCGTCATAGCCCCAGGGGCTTCCCGCATGCAGAGCGTCGACAAGAGCAGAGTCCATGAACAGCTTGGAAGATCTAGCTTGGGCATCTTCATCGTTTGGCTAACACAGATTCTATTGCTTCAGGTTTACATCGCAGGTACCTTGCATTGCCGGCAGGAGACTTTGTCCTTCCAGTCTGAAGACCCCTCGCGCCACTCGCTCCGTGGAGCTTTGCCGCTCTGGCAAGGAGTTCATCTCGAGGGTCTGAATACTTTAATAATCGGGTTTGCGGATGTTGTACCATATCATATCAGGTTGTTGGGGTAATTTGGACCAGCAGCGTCAGACAGAATTGACTTGAAGTTTGGCTCCTTGGGTAGCTAGTAAGTAGGCGGTAAGAGATACCCCCCCTAGCATCAATCAACATGTCTGGCTCCTTAGAACCTTGCAGAGCTTAGCGTCGATTGGCGTCCTTTGGACATTGCGAGTATGGTATACATACACGAGGGACCGTGGTTGCTTTTGCTATGTTCGGATCCCTTTGGTAGCTGTTGCCGGAATGCGACAAACTCGCAATCTGATCAGTCAAATCTTGAGTTCCCGAATTGAAGTCGCAATGGTATTCAATCTCAGTTTGCGGCATCCACTTGCACAAGTTTCTCTTCCACTCTCAGGTGGGGTGCCTGCTTCAACGGCTACTCCAGTGACGTAACTGTGGAAGGACAGGGTCGTGGGGCTCAACTGAGAGGACGCTAAGCTCAGCTCCAACACTCAAGATGGATCCTTTGGAACTTAAAAGCATCTCTTTTTTCCCGAGTCACCCGCAGCGGAAGCGCCTCGCCTCGGCGAGGAGAGACGCTGGCAGTCTTCAAGGCGCCTTGGCCCGGCCGCAAAAAAAGGGAGAGGGGACTATAGGGGCCCCTGAAGAACGATGGAGGATGTTGGTCAATTTTGAGGTATATCACAAAAAAACAGGCGATGTTAGGGACGGGGCTTCAGACCCCTGTTGAACTCGTAGGTGTAGGCCCCCGTGACAACAAAGGCGGTGGCAGAGAGGTATGCCCTGCCCATGCGTCTCGGCGGCACCGTTGAAGGATTTCGGGCCGAGTTTGAATAAGCGTATACAAGCATGCTCAAAAGTGTTTGGGGCTTTGGGGCTTATTCCTTCACCCAAGGACTTGAGGAAATTTCTGCAATGCTGGAAACAAAGGATCCGTCCTTTCCGCGGGTTTAATGCCCGGCCGAGTTCAGCACAAATCAACAGGACCTACATATTATGTCGCGGAAAGCAGCCTGCAGCTGAAATTCCTACTCAGAACCCGGAGCAGTATGAGTCCTAGTGCTAGTTTGCAACGCAATATGAAGTTTGCCCGCTGGGAAATGAGCGCAAACCTAGCCCATACGCCGCCCCACGTCTCAAGGATGTCGCCGAAGTAGCCCAGCCGCCCATACCCACTTGGCAAACAGATGAGCTCTAGGATGCGCTACGATTTCTGGCGGGACTAGAGGAAGTGCCGTTCGTGCATTCCCCGAAAGCTGTTGAGTGGGAGCGCTTTCATTTCTCCAACCAACTTTCCAGCCCACATTCCCGCAGACCTGCCCTGCGCCTTTGCGCTCGAACCTCTTCGTCTACCTCGTGTAGATGTGTGGCGGGCATGGCATGCGGTTTGGAAGAAGTCAAACTGGCGACGATCCACTTCGATGCCCGTCGGCGACTTCAAAGCGACGTCCAAAGCCAGGTGGGGATTCGTCTCTTTTTTGTTTGCAAGGGTTTCCCTCCGGCCTCAAACTGTGGGCAGGAGTGCATTGAGAATAGTTCAGAATCCATGCAGGAGCCGTGAGATGTTTCTTTCCCTGGAACAGTATCCCCTTCTACAACCCTTCTACAGTTTACAACACCAAAAACACCAAGGTAAACTATTCGAATTACTCCCCAGTGCCGGCAGGAAATGGCATCCTTCACAATGGACATCGCAGACAAGCTGGGGACCTTCTGTTTATAGAGGGGCCAATACTATCCGACACCTTTAAGGAGTGCCTTGGAGAGGAATCTATCTTAACACAGGTTGGGCTAAACGGGTTGGGATGTAGACTTTGCGGCTTCAAGTTAGCTCGGCCTTTAGATCCTTGCTGGTTCGGAAATTGTTTTTGCAAGAGATACAGGGTGACAAACAGCATACGCTTTATGCAGGGTGACCTCGCAAGGCTTTTTGGCGGCGCGAAGGTGAGTTCCAGCTTCACCAGATAGGCTTTCAGTATGCACGCAGAGTCTTTCTTGATGAGCCTGGTTGTTGTTGCACTTTCGGTCTGTCAAAGCGTAGTGGCGTTCCAGTGAGTTCGGCAGCTGCAAAAGGACCAGAAGTCCGAGTAACAAACCACAATCACCAAGCCTCCAGCCGCAGGACGGGAGCATGCTCGGTCGTCTATGGGCTTCGCCTTGCGGACACGGATTCTGACGACACAGAGCAGTCCCGGCCCCTCGCCGCTGCTCTCCTGCATTCCTGCTTGATGAGAAGGGTTCAATCCAATGCAACCCTCTACTTCCTTCGTCCCCCGGATCCTTGAACTCGCGGGTAGCACTCACCTCAGCTTTGGTGCGACGCTCTAAAGCCCCGCAAGAAAGGATCCTGAATTAAGTCATTAAGTGGCTTGGAGTCTCTGTCGACCGGCCCTCAGCAAGGGCGGGGGATTCGCGCCGCTCGCCGCATGGTTGTCTCCGGAGCCTTCCGAGATGTTCGAAAAATCTCGCAACTCTATATCCAAGAGCTAAAGATGTTAATTCAGCTGGTTTCGAGCGCTAAGGGCGCGACGATTAATTGAAATGATGTTTTGGGAACTGTTTCGTGCATATATGGCAACGTCAAACTGCATCTCCTCCTTTCGCCACAGATCGCCCAATCTCAGAACCTTCCCCAGCAAAACCAAGGCCTTGTCTCAAGTTTTGGCGTCAGGCGAAGTTCATTGTACACCGGGATGAACACCGGGATGGCTGCAGGGATCCCCACGAGCTGCCTCGAGAGGCGGGAACCCAAACCCCCATTTACCTCTTGAAGAAACTTCCCCTCAGGGCTTTCAGTATTCAGTATGATTTCTCCATCGTCCTTCCAGTGACTAAGATCGTTTCCCCCGAATTCCGTGACTTCTAGTAAGGGATCTTGGGCCTCTGGGAGGCAGGAGCCAAACCAGGAGGGAAGCACGGGACAAATTGGGGGACCCCGACTTCAACTCGGAGCCTCAGAAAGGCGCAGGTACAGGAGTCTCCCGAACTCTAGCCTCGACGGAAGGCCACCATTGGTCAGCCTGAAAATCCAAATTGTGAAGGCGACGATGCTCAAGCTGGCTTCTGGCAACCGGTACATCCTCAAATGCTTCGGTCTCTTCGAGGTGGGGCAGATCTCAGATCTGGAGAGGTGGCTCTTGACATCCGTTTCGGGAGGGGTTGCCGACCTGGTCGCTAACATGTTGGGGTTGTGGGGTCAGGGCCATGCAAGCTTGCTGAGCCCTTCGAAGCCAGGTGGATCTGGATGTGCAACCCAAACTTCGCGGATTTTTTGCAAGGACCTCCAGCCACAGGGCATCAAAGACTGCAACTGAGTTGCATCCAATGCTCAAACTGATCATCACGCTGACTAGAAGCCGCCCTACCTCACGAAGAGCTGCCTATAAGGCTTCCCCAAAGCAACCCTAAAGCCTAAAGACCATAAACTCCTTCAGCCGACAAGCTGAGGCAATCGTAGAGACGCCCCCCGGCCGGGGGTTTTTCCTCCTCGAGGCCGGGTTGGGCTTCTGTGGCTTCCCTACATCCCCCTCTGGAGCGACACGTCCCTCACGGTCACACGGCGTGCCAAGGATGGCACATCCCCACTCGAGGTCAACACAAAGCTGCTTAAGCAGCCCACCATTGTAGTCGGCGTCATCAACAAATAAGATGCCTCCCGCTCAAGCTTCAGCGCACAGGAACTTTGCTGCTGCACCCTCCACGACTTGGTGGAGCACGTTTCTTTCAAGGAGCCTGGCTTGAATAGGGCACGATTTACTGGATATTCCTGTAGTTTAGGGGCATTGGCGGTATTGGACTCTCCGGGGGCATTGCATCGTCGGGGAGCGAAAGAAGCGCAGGAGTCAGAAGCTGCATTTGCTCTGCACTCGGCGCTTTGCGGGCTCATGCATCTCCATGCCCTTGGCAACTGGGCCTCGCAAGATGCGAAAAGAGGACTTTGGTCACTGTAGGGTTTCTATCAGGGTCCCATGAGGGTGTAAACGGATGCCGACAAGGAGTTCTACAGGTTGCAGGCGATCAGGCCCAGTTCCCAGTTCAGGATTTAGATGGGAATTTGATTATGAGATCCTCAGGCTCCTGCACGTTTGCAGCATCGTTCTCGTGAAGAGAAAATTCCTGCGACCAAATGCCTGCGACACTGAACGGCAGAAGGGGCAAGCAACATGCATGCTGCATGTGACAGGGCTCTTTCTTTTCGCGACCGGGATCCATCCTTGGCCCCGAGCCCGTCCGACGTGAGAACGGCTAGCAGTCATATCGAATGTTTCGCCCGAAGTGTGAGATCCTTAGCTGTTCTACAAGAGTCAAGCTTGGTCCACGTTGTTGGCACTGGCTCCTCTCGCAGAATCTCTTGGAGCCAGGCATCATGCATCGCGACATCAAGACCGCCAACATCATGGCTACTTTGCTTTCCCTCGTGCCCCCAACGAAAGCTAGAAAAGGGGCCTCCTCGGTGTTGTTGCCCAACCAGAGGTTTCGTAGATCGGGATCTGCAAGTAGTTTAAGCAGGAAGTCTCCATGACCATTGCCCTTCCACCTTGTTCTGTGGAGGGTGAGGCTGCGTTGGGTCGGAGAGGGCACAACCAGGGTTGAAAACGCAGCGAGGAAGCTCCAAGTAACACTTTGGTTGTTCGGAAGACAAACTTATGCCTCGTATACGACCCTCCAAAAGCAGGAGATGGGTTCTCCAGGTAAGGGAACGGGACATGCCGAAAGGTTTCCGATGGTGGCCTCCGCGTGATCTTGGGCGACTTCGACCTTGTCTCCCACATGCAAGTCCGGGTGTTGGGGTTTGTAAACCCTAGCTTGGGACATATTTGTTCGGCTCTACACGGCTCCCTGATGGAAATCCGCATGCGGTCCCTCGATTTCATGCTGTGAGGTTCCTGTGTCATGTAGGGACCGGGGGTTGCATGTCGCCCTGGCTCTAGACTTTTCCAACATGATTGGTACATATTTGTACGCTATACGTAAGCCTGGGACTACCAGAGCCCCAGTCAGCTTGATTATAATGATTATAAAGCCTTGACTCCCAGCGCGCCTCAACCCCGACGACAGTTTGGGTCCAGAGTCCTGAACAAAACGGAATGCTTGCTGTCCACTGCGCCCGGTGCTAACAGAAGCTCTTTTCCAACATAGTTTTGGCGCCTGAACAAACATGTAGTTCACCGGGGTTCCTGAGTCAAAGCTACAAAGCACCCCAAGACCGCATTTTAGTTACTAAGGCGCCTCACATAGAGGCTCCAGGTTTGAGGGATAGAGCTGATTGCAGCCGAGGCTGCATGTCTGCCTGATGATAGCTGCGAGATGGCCTGGAATTGTGGGACTGCAGGTGCCTTTGCTTCAGCCATGTACTACAGCACCTCTTGAGGTGTTGATCTTGGCTTTGGAGTCCTGCAACGAAAAGTTGCTTGTCGCTGAAGATCGTGGCCAATCAAGAGAGCCGACACCGAATCCTGCTGACCGAGGCTACCTGGCACCAGAAGTTTATGGCAGCCACAAGGGCAGCAAGGCGACAGAGCCTTGTCAGCAGTCCTCACCGTGCCAGAGCGTACTACGTAAAGAGTTTCTGGACGCTCCGAATCTGGGGGCTTCGATAACACCCCCTTAATCCCCGACAGCGCGTGCAGCCCTGCACTGTGCTGCCGAGGATCTGTTTGCATTGGGAGTGGTGCTCTACATCCTGCTGACAAAGAGCACCCTGTTCCAGATCATGACGGCACCCGCTTAGACGTGTTGTTTGTAGAAGCGCACCCTGTGCGTTGTTGCCTGTCCTGCGTGGACAGTGACAATACTGTTTAAATGTTTGCTAACTTCAGTAATCTTCAGTATATTTTGCAAAATTGACTCCCCACATCACCTGGTGGCCGGAGAGCTCATGGAAGTCTACCGGAGGCCAGCCTTTTCTTCACGAGACGCCGCTTCTTACCGAGCTCGCCACCAGAGATGGAAGGCTCTTGGATGTCGGAAGTTTGGCCGGGTGGGGGTTCTCGCTTGGTAGATTTTCGGCCGGAGTTCTCTTCTGCCCTGATTGCTGTTGTTTCTCAGAAAGTTATACCGAAATCGTTCCAGCCCATAGTTCTCGATCGATGTAGCCGGCTCAGTGCTTCGCACAGTTAAGATACATACACTCGCGTACATAAGCCAGCTTTGCTTGTGTGTGCAGCCTTTTGTAAGTCCAATTCGTTGCCGAGGCTTTCAATCGAACCGGAGACGCTGCGGATGCTGGGCCGCATGGATAGACGAAACGTAGAAGAATCTGAGGGACGGAGGGGAAGCACAGCCCATGAACACCCCGAAGCTGAGCTTCGAACATCAGAGTTTGGTTTAGTGCGATCTGAAGAGGAGACCTTAACTCCAAGAGGCGATGCTGACCTACCCATCCTCACTGCAGATCCTTGTTGGGTTGCCTTGCTGTTATTTATCGGATCCCAGCCGCAACTTGGGCTAAGCTCGAAAAATCAGCTGCAGTGGGCACTACAGGCATGGAGATCTCATTTCTGGTGCTAGCTACACGAGATCCTAACCTAGCTGGCATCAGTCCATGCTGGTTTGAAGCCTGCAACCCCTGCAAAAGGATGTTTCGCAGCCACGAAGCCTGCGATCTGTTGCTTCCCGGCTGCTCGAAGGTCCCCATGTTACCGCGTGGAAAGGCATTAACTAATGCTTGGAGAAGGGTGTTTGGGAGTTTATTCCAGATTATTTCTGTATGCAATCCGTCCTGACCACGAAGCCAAGCCGCGCGGCACGTCTGCAACCTAGCACTCGCATGCACTCGCGAGGGTCTCTGCAACTTCAGAAGTGAGGTTCTCAGGGCTTTTCTGTTGAGTCAAAGTTTCAGGAACCCCCGACCGTGAACTTTGGAAAGACTTGCGGATTTCGGGCAGTTCCTGCCATGCCAGAATTGGTGTAGATCAGTGCGGTTTGCGGCGCTTTCGATCCTCATGTACAGAGTTTTTGCCAAGCAATCGAGGTCCCAAGATCTCAAATGTGATCGCATCTGTCAAGCGTTCAGGAGGTAACGTCACCAGCACTTTTCCTATCCGATCAAGGTCTGGGGAGCAGCATTCCCAAACAAGCAGGGACGCTCCAGACTCTGCTCACAAAAAGCTTCTGGCCTGGCAAAAGAAGCATTGCCGGAGCATGGAGGAGAGACTTTTCATCAGAAGGGCCCAGGCACAAACCTAAGCTTAAGAACGAAGCTTCAAATGCCTTACACTCGACACTGAACCCTCATGCCTCAACCAATAAACTCTCAAAGGCTGTGGCTGTTGGAGCCTCGACCCGAACACCGCCCCGAAGCCTTCGAAGCCCTCGAGAGCGCGCCTGGGCAGACACGAAGAGTGCCCAACCGTGACAGCATCGACAACACTCCCGAAAGAGTAGCGAACCCGAAGGTGAAGACTGAAAGGCAAAGGCAAAGGTAGCACTTTCTGTGATTGCCATGCATACACATGTGCCCACTTTGTTTGTTGTGGGTGGTGATTGTGCATCGAACCACGGTATCAGACAAACGGGCTGATGAGTTCAGGGCTTGAATCTCTTCGCTGCATCGCACTAGTTGCTAAGTTCTTTAATTTCTGCATCGGGCGGTTCCGGATTGGTCAGCGAACGGATGTCTCGCTGCTCTGAATCGCTGTATTTGGGCATGCACTCTTGGTCTTGGTGCAGACGGCGTCCCAATCAAGAACGGCAGATACTGAACATAGTGATTCATACAGTTTGCCATGTCCGGTTCTGCAGTGCTTCAGGTTCCGTTCGTACGATCACAGCCCGGTTCCCCACCCGGATTTGGAAACAGTTTGAGTGTATCCGAATCAAGATTCTCCGAGGAATGGCTGTGCATCAGGGAGCCCGAATCTTGGCTTCAGCCCAGTTCAGCAACTGCGTTTTCCGGGCCGTCCCACCCGCTAAGACAAAAGCGTTCCACAGTGACTCGTTGCGAAAAGGAGTGCATGTGAGTGCAAGAAGCATACACCATCCATGTATCCTTCATGAAGACTCAACAGTGTGCTGAAGGATGGCTGTGCGTTAACGGAACCGACGGCGTCTCGGACCAAAGGTCCCCTTGTCGTCCCATGTGTACCAGTGCTGCTCTGATGGAAAAGTGGATCGCCTAGCGGCCGCCTGTGCGCTTTGGTTTGCACAGGTGGTAGCGGAGCTTCGGAAGCACTTTGCGACGAGTGAGGTGCTGAGGAGCGCGAGAACTTTGCTGTTGGATAGATGAGTGCTGCGAACCGGGAAGATGAGAGACCGAAGTTAGACCGCTTTGACGGGTCAGATGTGGCGGCCTACCGAAAGTGGCGAAGGAAAGCGGAGTTGATGCTCATGGCACTTCCCTCGACAATCGGCAAGGAGAAGTGGGGAGCGAAACTCTGCGAGTACCTCCAAGGAGAAGCCGAGGAGGTAGCAGATGGCGTCGAGATCGAGAAGGTCATGTCTGAGGGCGGGCACAAGCTGATTTTCAATCTGCTGGATGCTCGCTATGGCGACCTGGAGACAGACGCTCTGCAGAAATACCTCAACGAGTACTTCTTTAAGACCCAGATCAAGCCAGGCGAGACGTACCGGAACTTGATGATCCGTGTGGAGACCGCCTACCGGAACCTGCAGGAAGTCAAAGTCACATTGCCAGATGAGGTGAAGGGATGGTTCCTGTTGAGGAAGCTTAGCCTGGACCGGAATTCTGAGGCGATGGTACTGACTGCGACGCAGGGTGGTCTGAAGTACGAGGAGGTGGCAAAGGCTGTGAAAGCTGTGTTTCCAAGAGGGCAGTGTGGTGCAGCAGCTAGTCGTGCGAAGGATGTATATGCTGCGGAGGACACCGCTGACAACGAGGAGCCCGAGACCGACGGCCGCGATGAGGAGAATGACGTTTTCCAGATCGTGGCGGACCAGATTCAAGGACAACCTGACTACGATGAAGAAGATGCGCTGGATGTGCTGGAGACGTACCAGGATATCAGGCGCAAGATGCAGCAGAAAAAGGTTGGGCGTGGATTCAGGTCAACGAATTCCACGTGGAGCTTGTCTGGAACGGTAAAGGGCCGGTTGGAACAGCTGAAGCAGAAAACGAAGTGCTTTACATGTCAGCAGACGGGACACTGGAAAAGAGAGTGCCCTCGCAGGAAGGGAGGGCACACGTCTTCTTCGGGCCAAGCAAGCTCGACCAAGGACGCGATGATCGCCGATGGTGGCGATGATGAGGCCAAGGAGGGTGAGTTCTTCATCCCCACAGACCAGATAGATGCCCTGGATGTGTTCCTGGTGGAGGGGAACCAGGGCGATGTCGACATCGTCGTGGCCGGCAAGGACGAGCTGGAGTGTGCTGATGTGAGCGCCGCTTTGGGGGACCTTGATCGTGAGCGGCTTCTTTTCCAGAATTTTTGTGAGAATGCACCGGACGCCGACAGTCTGAGCGATGCATATATGGCCGAGAGCGGTGCATCTGTAGGATTTGCTGATCTGTGTACTCATGCAGTTCCCGATACCGCATGTCGTAGGACCCTGATAGGTGAGAAGGTTCTTGAGGGGTTAGTCGAGGCCTTAGGAAGCAGAGGGCTGAAGGTTAAGCATCTTAGGGAAAAGCATGAGTTCAGGTTTGGCAATGCAGGTAAACTTAGCACGAATCGTGCCGTAGTGATCCCTGCATGTATAGGGGGTAGGCTGGTAGCACTCAAGGCAGCTGTACTACCAGCAGCAGGGGCTGAGACACCACTCTTGTTATCTAAGGAATGTCTTAGGGGTTTGAAGGCTACTTTGGATATGGAGAATGATGTCTTGTATGTTGGTAAGTTGGGGGCTAGAATAGCTTTGAAGGAGACTGAGAGGGGCCACTATGCCATACCCATTTTGGGTGTGTCTCCGAGAACGCACAGAGATGATGATGCCAAGAAGATGATGAATGAGGTCCATGCGGTCACTGAGTTCAACGTCGCAGCCGCGGTGAGCACCAAGCCTGTAGACCTGGGACGTAGAGAACAGCAGCCGGTGCCTGTCGAGCATGGCAAGCAACAAGATGGACGTGACCGAGATGAACGCGCAGATGGCGATGCCATGGAGGACCGATGTGACGGCCACGCCGTTGATGCAAGAGCTGGTGGAGGCCTTGAAGCCGGAACTGGAGGAGGGATCGGAGACAATGATCCCTGTCAAAACCTTGGATGCTCTAGAGGATCACGAAGACGACGAGCCAGGCGTGCCCGTAAAGGGAACGGAGCTGATGACGATCGGGAAGTACGCCAAGGCGGGAGCGATCAAGGACTTCCAGACCATCTACGTCGAGGACAAGGGCTATGTGCAGTGGATACAGGAAGTTCGTCAAGACGACGAAGCCGAACTCCAAGGGCCAGGCACCAACCACGCCAATGCTGAAGATGAGGCTGTACGTGGCGTGCCGGGACCAGCTAAAGGACCAAAGGGTTCGCCTCGAGCAGCAGGTGCCGCGGGAGATCGCCAAGGACTTCCCGTGCATCGACCCTGTGCAGGAGGTCAACACGGCGAAGGCGGCCAAGAGCAAGGCAGCCAAGCCGATGAGGCAGCTCGCCGCTTCGAGCGATGGCTATGCGGGCTGGGAGAAGGTGTCGATGCCGGAGCCCGAGAGCATGACGGTCAAGATCGAGTTGGCAAAGGAGCGCCTCAAGATGAAGGAGGCACTGATGGAGAAGATGCTTCATCTCCAGCTGGAGCTCGAGGCGCTGGAGAACGAGAGCTAGATCCACTGAGGAGCCGTGGAGAGCCGGGTGAGATTTCTTCCGTCATGACGAGGAGCGAGAAGCAGCTTTGCAGGCAAGGGTTGTGTGTGATAGGTGAGCAGCCAGGTAGGAGTTTGGGTCAGGTTAGTGGTGATGTTGGTTCCAAGATAGACCTGCTGGAGCTGTTTTCTGGCGATGCTGAGCGGAACGCTCAGAAGGTTGGCCTAGCAGCCAGCCATGTCTTGCGAAATGGTCAGAAGTTTGAAAGGCACCACCACTACTTCGGGAGCCAGCTGAAAAAAGAGGTGATGCGTCAGTTGAGCGAGCTGAAGCCACGCATGTTCGTCTGCACCATGCCGTATGCCCTGCGAGCCATGCATGTTGGTAACTACAATCCGGACCGCTTGTACTGCAGTAGCTACAGTGAGTTTGTGAATGCGCTGGGGAGCTATCAGGATAGTCAAGGGGGCTGTTTGCGATTGAGATTGGGAAGCAGGCTGACAGGCATGGGGTTCTGATGCGTCGTGAAGGGGTAACATGTGTGTGCATGCCTGGACTGCAGACCATGTGGTTGACCAACTGTCATGAGTTCGTTGAGCGAGTGAGAAAAAGTGAAGGTAGTGTTGAGAAGAGAAAGGAGGGCGAGAGTGAGAGCCAGATGAAGCTGAGAGTGGCTGGTAACATGTGCGTTGCGAGTGTGCTTGACTGGAAGAGGGCTAAGGAGCTGGTGGTGACGAGCACATGTGTTCATGCCGTGGAGGACCTGCGATCAGGTGAAGGACTGAATGACCGACAGGTCATGACACTTATTCGGCGGTGCCATGAGAACCTAGGACACCCTTCGAGTGCCAGGATGAACATGCTGCTAAAGGCAGCTCATGCTTCAGAAAGGGTTTTGAGGCTTGCTAAGGGGCTCACGTGTGAGGTCTGCGATGCTGTGTCAAAGCCTAGGTCTCATAACGTGACGAAAGTTCGAAGGGCTACTGAGTTCACTCAACAAGTGTGTTTGGATACGCTTGAGTTGGAGGTCCGAGGTAGCAGGCTTTATTTTCTCAACATCGTTGATGAAGGCACGTCGTATCAGTTGTGTGTTCCGTTGTGGAAGGGCAAGCAAGCAAAACATGTTCGGAATGCATACAGGAAGGCCTGGAAAAGATGGGCCGGAGCACCCATTCGGGTGTTCACCGATGGAGGTCCTGAGTTCGAAGCTGAGTTTGAGCACGGTCTAGGACTCGATGGTTCCTTTGGTGACAAGGCAGCAGCGTATGCTCCATGGCAAAACGGACTCACAGAACGTAAAGGAGGAGTCTGGAAGTTGGCTTTCCAGAAAGCAGCACTAGATGCTGCACCACGGTCAAAGCAGGAGGTACAAGAGCTCATTGACAACGTGAACGTGGCGGTCAACACGATGACACGAAAGGACGGGTATTCACCATGTCAGCATGTGTTTGGGCGTGAGTTGCGGATTCCTGGGCTTGTGACTACAGAATACGATCCTGTGATCAACTCTGGGCTGGTGCAAGGTGAGTCAATCTTTGAGAGACGTATGGCTTTCAGAACAGCTGCACGAAAGGCATTCCTGGAGGCAGATGGAGACTCAAGGATTCGGGCAGCTCTGGAGTACCGTACGCGGCCAGAGCGAGGACCGTTTGTGGCAGGAAATCTGGTGTACTTCTGGAGACGACATCGGTATGAGAACAAGCATCATTGGCATGGTCCAGCAGTGGTGGTTGGATCGCAGAGTGGCTCTAAGATCTGGATAGCGTCAGGCACTAAAGTGTACCGTTGCTGCCCTGAGCAGCTTCGGAAGTTATCACCAGACCAAGAGGCCATGATCCGTTTACTGCCAGCAGATGTTGTGCATGTCCGGTCAGAAGTGAGTGCACGTGGAGCTGGAACATATCATGACTTGACTGAGCAGGAACGGCCATCCTCGAGTTGGGATGTTGATGATGAGCGTGGAGGCCGAGATGAAACACAGGAGCGGCAGGAGCACCGACTAGGAGCAGGCGACGTGGTCATGGAGGATGAGGTCGTTGCTCAACAGGAAGGAGCGAATGAAGGAGTAGTCGAACCTGTTGTGCGTGAGCGTGTGTTGCCAGTTGAGCGTGTGCGTGAACCAGAGCAAGATGGTGAAGGATCGCCGTTGAAGCGTGGGCGTTTCGTTGATGGTGTGTCAGAGTTGACGAGTGCCATGCGGAGAAATCCGAATCAACTTGACGGTGTGAGTGCGCTTGGAAGCGTGCCGACAGACGCAAGCAATATACCAGTGCCGGGTGATACAGATGAAGAGCTTGAAGTGTATGTTGCAGAGTCGAAGCGTGTACAGGTTGAGAGGACAAAAGGAAGGAAGGAGGTTGCAATGAGCAGTGTGTCCGATGAGCGAAAGCCTGGGCTAGAGAAAGCCAAGTTGAAGGAGGGAAAAAGCTCCTGGACAGTGGTGCGATCATCGTCGACAAAGGCCGTGAGGCAAAGAGAGTGCGTGAAGAGCATGGAAAGAACGGGAAGTTCATGAAGTCACGGTTTGTCATCACGGAAGCAGACGGCCAAAACAATGAGGCCACCATGGGGTTGAAAGCACGGTGGTGCATTCGGGGCTACCTGGATCCAGCACTACTGGACCTCGACACCAATGCGCCGACGTTGTCTGCTGAAGGGTTTGCCACAGTGGTGCAGTTGTTGGCAAGCAAGCGATGGGACATACAGATAGCAGACGTGGAAGGCGCTTTCTTGAGAGGCGACAAGCTTGAGGAGTCACGAGGCCGGCTCTTCATAGAGATGCCTCCGGGAGGCATCGAGGGCTACGACGGCGACTGTGTCATCGAGGCAGTGAAGACAGTGTATGGTTTAGCAGATGCGCCAAAGGCCTGGTGGAAGAGCTTTAGTGCTGTGCTTGTCAAGCTAGGAATGAGGGTGTCAAATTTTGATCCGTGTGTGTTTTGGTACTTTCATGGCGGCAAGATATCAGGTGCAATTGCTTTGCATGTTGATGACATGTGTTTGGGTGGGGATGCGCACTTTGAAAAACATGTGGTTCAGGAACTCAAGAAGATCTATCCCTTCAAGCACTGGAAGCGTAGACAAGGTGAGTTTCTAGGCAAAGTGTTGCAGCAAGACGACACTGGAGAAATCAACATCAGCCAGACGGAGTACGCCAGTCAGCTGAAAGGTGTGTCAATTCCTGTTGCTAGAAAGAAGCAGAGAGAAGAGAGACTGACGGAGGATGAGACGGGACAGTTGAGAGCCACCTTGGGGGCTGTTAACTGGCTGGTGTCCGGAAGCCGACCAGATCTCGCTGCTTGGTGTTCCCTGTTGCAGCAGAAGGTGGGTACTGCGACTGTGGAGCAGCTTGTTGAAGCAAACAAGTTGGTTAGCTTAGCATGTGAGCATGCGACCATGGCAATCCGTGTGAGGCCGATCGATGTGGAGGAGCTTCAGTTTGTGGTCCTGTCGGATGCTTCTTGGGCAAATGCTGCTCGGAAGTGCAGCCAGGCGGGCTACATGATTGCAGCAGGAGACAAGATGCTCCAGCAAGGTCACTGGGGAACGTTCTCACTGCTACGCTGGAAGTCTTACAAGCAAGACAGGCAGACGCATTCGACGCTGGGGGCAGAGCTCCTATCGCTGTCGCGTGCCGTGGCAGAAGCAAGATGGATGAGATCCATGTGGTGTGAGGCCCTGAACGAGAAGTACAAGCTTGAGGAGGACCTGAGCTGGTCTGCGGTGGTGCCACTTACAGCTGTGATCGACTGCAAGCCAGTTTATGATCATGCACACAGCTGCACGGTGAGCATCAAGGACAAGCGGATGGCGATAGAGATGTTGCTTCTAAAGAACGACATCAAGAAGCACAACATCCAGCTCAAGTGGGTAGCTACCAGACAGATGATCGTGGACGTGTTGACCAAACTGGGCTCCCCAATGAGTCTTCTTCGAAGGGTTCTTAAGGAGGCGTGTTTTGTGTTAACTGAAGACAGAGTGGTGGATCAGTGGGCCGAGAAGCCCAAGTTCCGCGGCTACTTCCGCAAATGACATGTCTGGTGCATGTTTTTACTTTTCGGGGTGTGTGAGTGCAAGAAGCATACTCATGCACCATCCATGTATCCTTCATGAAGACTCAACAGTGTGCTGAAGGATGGCTGTGCGTTAACGGAACCGACGGCGTCTCGGACCAAAGGTCCCCTTGTCGTCCCATGTGTACCAGTGCTGCTCTGATGGAAAAGTGGATCGCCTAGCGGCCGCCTGTGCGCTTTGGTTTGCACAGTGCACGAATTTCCCAGTTGCAGTTCAGCTCTTGTGGCTTCAACTGTTCGGAATGACGTGGGTTTAGAACGCAGACGGAGAAACTAAACCCTAAAACTGAAGAACAGCGAGGGTCCATCCAAGAAACGTAGGACTTGCTTATGTGGAGAAGGGGCTGCAGCTATATTATATCATTAAAATTCAACTGCTTGAAACATCAAGGCCCCCATATAGGCCCAAAGTCCTGAAACAGGAGAGTGAAGGTGTCCGGGCGCTGGTGCGGCAGTCGCTCGCTGCAAAGTGTAGCCAAGGAGAGTGGCGAGGTTGAGGGGTTGAGGGGTTTTAGGGTTTAGGGCTGCAGGGAGTCTTAGGGGTCGTTGGAGGTGGCTGGGGAAGTACTGTAACAGCTTGGTGAGATTGGGCTTCTAGTGATTCGAATGTTTCTCTTGTCCGGTCCGTGTGTGAGAGAGACAAATAAACCCTTTGTTTGGGGGAGGGGGTCTGGGGCACTTAGCACACAAACATGCAAGTTTCCTCAAACAACCCCTGTTCGGCAAACGACTCGAGAGCTACGAAGGCATCCTTAGACGCCTTAGCCCCTGAACTCTTGTTGCTTAAGTAGACCAGTAGGCCTGCCCCAACTTCTGATGGTTCCTTTTCTGGCAAAGCCAGCGGGTTTCTGGCTTCAAGAAAGACGCTTCGTCCCATGATGGCCTACGGTGATTGACCTACCCTTACCTATTCAAACGTTCCTGATTGAAATTCTGCATTGGGGTTGTTAATGCCCTGCAAAACGGTAGGTGATGGTGGGAGGCAGCTGTATGAGGGTAGTCTGACCTGAGACATCTGCGACTAAACGTCATTCTACATCCCAGACACTGAGCCCACCAAGCCTTAAACCTTACTGCCAAAGCTCTGAGCTGAAAACTAAACCTGTCAACCCTGAACCTTGTAAACTCAATGTCCACAACCCTTTGCACCCAAAAGACTTCGCTTCATGTCAGTGCGTGTAGGTCCTTTTGACCCTAACCCTAAGCAAGAATCCGGACAGAGCCGTGAGAGGTGGTCGCGCACGGACAGCATCGAACAGAACTTGGCGACTTCAGAAACCAAGACTCCGGATGCACGCAACACTTACCGTGCGGCCTCTTGCCCGCGGAAGGGAGCTTTTTAGGGAGCCAGCTTTTCCGGGGTGTTTTCGGGGGGTTGTAAGTGTCTTCGATGACTTTTAGCTTCTGGTGGGGATTTTCGTCCTGCAGTGGAGTGTGGCGGTGAAGCGATCCACGCTTGGGGTGTCCTGAAGTTGTCGGCGTTTTGACGCTTGGGACCGCTCGTTCATAGCTCGTTATGAGGGACTTTCTGTCGGTTAGGGCCCCGTGTGCGAGGTACACAGCACTATCAAAGAGCAGCTGCGCCGGACTTGCAGAACGCTTCTCTCGTACTTGGTAGGCGGTGGGTGAGCAGCTTCGATGATGTTTTTGGCGCTTGCGTCCTGTAGCAAGAGCATCTAAGTTTCACAGACATGTACAACGCAACAGAGCGAGTTCGACTGTGCTGATTAGAGTACCGGCTTGAGGCACCGTATCATTACTCGACAGACTGTGCGATGTCAATGATCCGGAGTTGGTTGTCAGACGACATGCTGGTAAAACCCTAACACCAGCCGTCACATGCTACTTTAAGGGTACAGCACGGTGTTGTGTGCTCTCCAGCTATGGTTGGTAAACTCAAGCCCTTAACCCGAGTGTTTGGAATGGCTAGGCATTGGGATTTAAAATCTCAGGGGCAGCAGTTCTTCCTGCCATGCTGTCAAGCCTGATGTGACGATACAGCCGGTGCAAACAACCACAAAATCCCGCAAAGCCTTGAATGACCTCATCGTTGCTTCTTTTCTCCCTCCATCGCACGGCATTTTTCCACTGCATCTGCATGGGTGTACCATGAGGTTGCTTTGGCCTTGGACTGTTTGCCCAGAGGCTCCACAAAGCCGTTAATTCAGCCACAAAGTAGCAGCAGCATAAACTGTGGAGGTGGTCCCAGTATTGACCTAAGATTCCTCAAGCAAAAGGTTTTGGAGTCTTTGGGTATGGCAGCGTTTGAAGACTGAGTCAGCTGGTTTCGCAGCCATGCTGTTATCGTGCATGTGTCCTGACAGTCCCCCAAAAAAAATCTTGAGCTTACCAGTTTCAGGAGCCCTTGCATTCCTCAGCCTCGAGCTGAGTTCGAGGGACTTGTCAGGGCCCGAGGCTGGGGACCCCCCCCCCAAAACGGTGAATGCACTGAGTGCTGCGTGAAACAGCATGGCAACATCAAACATGGCGTGAAAACCGGAGTCCTTCTGCCCTGTGACCCCAGTGCCTTCCAGGAACTACCTTCTTCTGGCCATCGTCGTCGTGGCGAATGCCAGAGCGTCCTGCTCTGGCGATGTGGAAATGACTTTGTACGCAGCCAGGCAACAGTACAGAGATTGCAGAGTGGTTTTGTCAGCGTTGTACTACACAGCTCGAATCCAAACATTGATGGGATCCAATACGAGCAACTCTCGCGCTATCTCGATCAAGGCTTGCTCCTTTGCGTTTCGACTCGCTTCAAACCCCCAGTCCAAACCCCTTATAAACGGACCGAGGTACCGATGAGGGATGGCTTGGAAGCAGGCCGGCTCCGGAGGTCATCTCACCAGGGTAGATTTAGATGAATCGGGGGTGTTCTCTTGCGGGCTGCATTGTTTCGCCTTACTGGGGAGTCCCACATTGAGGAAACTCCCAAATGTATAGGTGGAAGTGGGCTTCAGTGACTTTGAGCGTTGGTGGGGCTTCAAGCGTTGCCAATGAAAGGTACCGCTGGAGTACAAGTTTTCTCTTACAGCACTGAGCCTTGCGACTTCCTTGCCTGCGACACTGTTGCTTCTAACCACTGGGATAGTGCAAGCAAAGCTTTGCCAGCCAAGTTCCAAGTCCAGATCGAGGCATGGTGGGGCTCTTCGCAGATTGGCGCGACATCTGTGTTCCCACACATCTCGAGGATGCCACGTGCCCAGGCAACATGGAAACCCCAAAGCTCTGCCCCGGATCCTTCCTGGACACCATTGATATTATGGCTCGACGCACGATGTCCGGATGGTTCACGAACCCTTAATGCCCCCTTTATAACACCTATATTATGTCATGCTGCTGTTATACCACAGTCCACCCCAGTGCCTGACTCCAACTGTTCCGGCCCCTGCATTACACTTTGGCTCAAGGATACTTGGTGTTCTGCTGGATGTGGCCGACATCCTGCGGCTGCGGCGGTGGTCGGTGTTCGACGCTGTCCGAAGCTTGCCTTGTTTGCGGACATTTGGGGCTGTCTACCCTGATATCAGCAAGCTTTGCTGAGGCTGCCTAACGAGAGTTCTTCAGCGAACAGGTATTCGGCGATTAGTCATGGCTTAGCTTGTCAGACTCATGGCTATCCCCAACAGCAGGTAGCAAAGGCCCCTCGCATTGTTTCAGACGGCAGATGCTGTGTGCACCATATTCCCTAGAAGTGGTCAAGCGAGGCAAAGGTGAGAGGACGGTTGTGAACTTCGATCTTCGCGACTCGCGCCGGCACGACGGAGGCTTCCGACAGGCTCCTGTTGAGCGGGCAAGCATCTGGCAGCAACCGCTTCTGAACATTCGGGGGACCTCATGTAGGGTCCTGGTGATGTTTGGAAAGGGCTAGCAGAAGTAGAAGTGCCGAAGGAAGCAGACCTAGGCTTTCGGCTCATCTGTCAGTCAGCTCTCCAACTTGGAGCACTAAGCCTCTAACCCCCGCCCCCAACCTTCTAAGTCAGAACATGATGTCCTAAAACCTGCGGAGGTCCCAGAGGCCTTCTGGAGGCCGGGAAGACCGGTATCCATCGCGTGGAGCGCTTCAGCGGCACAGAAAAGTCAGTCCGGGCTTGGAGGGATTCAGGGTTTAGAATTTTAGGGCTTTTTGGGGCTGACAGGCTGACAGGACTAGAATGTGGGGTTGGGGGGTTTGTGGCATGGGGTTTGGAGCAATTTTCCCCAAAACACCACCTCTAATGTCCGATTTCAGGCAAGGCGCATAGAGTAGCTGAGAACGCTGAATTGCAAGTTCTTCGAAAGCTGCAACACCACCGCGCTCAATCATCCACTCTGTGTTCAAGGCGCCAATCCTCAGGGCCAACCAATTGATTGCCGATTGCACTGGTTTCCGAGACTCTTCGCCCAAAGCGATTTGTCCGTTTCTTTTCAACCTCTGAGCATCTGAGCCCTCGCGGGCTTTTCTGGTTAAGTCTTGAACAAGAGTACCGGAAGAGTGAGCTTTAGGAAGTCTCAGTCCCTGGCAGCCCTGGCATGCCACGGGAGCTGAAAGCATGGGTTACCGAGCACGAGGATGAAGCCAACAGAAGCCCCGATACTGGGACAGTTATGATTAGGGCAGGCTTCGGTGGCACATTAACTATATACAGGGACTTCCAGGGACCGCTATTAACATTTGTTCGGGCTTGTATCTTGGTAGCAAGTTGTCCACGTACTGCTTCCACAGATTCCAAACTCCCTTGAACTCAAAAATGTCCTAACGCGTTGCAAGGATACCAATTCAGGGTTTTTGTTGGAGTGTTTGGGAAGCCCATGGCAAGTCAGCCAAAGGCCAGTGGGAATGGTTGTATCAACCGCTGCAGTTTGATATTGTTGCCTCTCGGCGGAGGGATTGTCCCTTCATTGTACAAGTTCTGTGGCTGCGGATCAGATTTTTGAATGAGTTGAAGTTCTGTTTTTCGGCACATCCCACTGTGAGTTGGTATTTCGGTTTCGAGGCGTAAGTGCTGGGTCATCAGGCTTTGGCTTCTTCGGTTCTTAGACCATCGATGAAGCTCCCAGCAGCTCTGAAGACAGGAAGCCCAGAGGGGTAGAAGTGCAAAGCTTGATGTTGAAGCTCCCAAACCCGGGCCGGCAGTGTCACACGAGAGAAATGAGTTTGTCAGGATCTGGCCGCGACGGACATGTAGGGGTCGAGAGTCGTGACCAGGGGTTGTATAGATGTCTGAATAGGCCCCTGAGTGCTCCTCCAAAGACGGTTTCATCTAGGACAAGCCATTCGCAATCGAAAACACAACTAGTCAGTCGAGCTTGCGAGACCACTCCAAGCAATCGAGGCACAACACAGAACCTTTTGCCTCGGGACCCCAAGAGTCTAAGAAGAGCTTCCTGGGCGCCCAAACTGGCAACACGGAGTTGAAAGCTGTCGGAAGCTTGGCAGTTGGGGATCTCCAGGGCTTCGGTGTCGTGTGGTGCCGTAATTCTGACGGATCTGTTCCAGGAAGAGCATTCTCAGCGTTGGTGTGTTCATTTGCGAATGTCCTACCAGTGGCTCGGCTTCAAGTCCGGCTTGCCTTGCCAGGTTCTAGTGAGGGTTTAGGGTGTCAACATCACTGCCATTCAGGCTTTGGGCGTGAGTGCATGGGGCATTAGGGCGAAAGAATCTTTGGCCGAGATTCGGTTCAGGCTGGGGTCGAGTCTGTCGCTTGCGCTCAGGCGCTGGGTCCCGGAAAACGAGAGCCTGAAACGTTTCAGCGGCAGTAGGGAGTGGAATGCGGTTAGCACAGGAGCCTGCACAAGCAGTAGCAATCGAAACCCTCCTAGTTTAAGTATCAAGGCCCCGATTTGCAAGCTCGCGGAGGGAGGAGCAAAAACTCCTGAAACTGTTGCAAGCTGACAATGTAAATAATCTAGAAGGCAGTGAACTTTCCTGGCCAACTTCTCCGCGAGGATGTACCCACCAAGCTGGTGCCGTCGATTTCTTCGAGCCTTCCAGGAGAGCAATTCTAGGATTTCAGGGTTTAGGGTGAAGTTGGTGCCGTGTCTGTGAGAGAGATGACACAGCCTTATACGGAGCCAGGTGCAGGTATCCTCTCCGAGTTTGTGTTAACAGGACAGTCTTAGTCTTGCATGGCCATGTCACTGAAACACAGGGGGCGCAGGGGTTTCCATCAGGCAGTCAGAGCTTTTCGGTGCCCTTGTCCCTTTGCCGGATCCACTTTGGAAGGACGCAGCATGGGACGTGGTCTTCCAGCCCTTGCAGCATGTGCACAAGCCATTCGTGGACGCTTGAGGAAACAAGAGAGCTGGCTTCCGGCCGAGCTCCTGCAACCTTGCAGCTCTCCTGTTCCTGTCAGCATGAAGCGTCCATCATGCAGACAAGTTCAGGTTAGACAAAGGCCTAGCTAAGAGTGGCCAGGTCGTCCCGTGGCACAAGTCGAAAGAGGGCGGAGTCTCGTTCCAGGAGGACTAAACCCAACCACGAGATATGAAACGTGCATGGACTCGACACGTGTTATCGGTGCCCTACCAAAGAGCTTGCATGAGGCTGACGTCATTGAAATGCACACTTCAACCTGGGAAGCATAGCATCGAGGCCGCATGTGCAAGAGGTTTCACAGACTAGATACCCGGAAATGGAGATCAACAGACAGCTGGATGATGTCGAATCTGCAATCGATTGCGTGTGAGGACATGATCTTTGACCGACCGAGACACAGCATGCAGGTGAAGGCTCTGCCCTGGTCCTGCCCATCAGCCTGCCCACAGTCCCAAGTTTTTGTTAGGATCCCGGGCAGGTGGACATGAAGCGGCCGAAAGAATGGGGGTACTTCGGCCCGGCGGCTCAGAAGGCGCTGCAGGTTCGGCAAGGTCGGGTTCAGCGCAGAGGTGGCGAGTTCGATTTGCTTCACACATCCCACTGCAGATCTGAAGCTAGTCTGCTACTGCTACAGGTTTCTCCGCTTCTCCTTATATGGCTGCAGGTTATCAAGTAGAAGAGGCTGTTTCCAAGTTGGCGGTTGCTTTGAAGCTGCCCCAACTCTCCGACTTGCAGCTTAATATCTGAGAACGCAGCGAAAATGTATGAAGAACTGTCGAATCCAAAGCCCAGTCCAGTCCGCTTTCAAAGCATCCGTTCAAGGTATCAACCAAGCCTCCCTCGAGCTGGCTTGAGCGTGGCTTGAGCGCTCAAATCCAGGCTTCTGGAGATCCAAAAGGCTTTCGCACGTGCCTGACTTGCGCCTTGAAGGATGAAAAGCTGCCCTTTGCGACTGGCGATGCGCAACCCATCCTTCTAACGCTTTACAGTGGTAGGTAGTTCTTGTCTTACTCAGACCAGCACGTAGGATTAGCAAGTTGCATAATTATAGTTCGGGCTAGTCTTGAATCCCCATTGAAAGATTATTCTAACCTTGCTTCCTGAGTCCCCTCTTCCTCTAAGTAGGGGTTCTTCGGCTCCTCGGCGTTTTGCTCCGACCACCCCGTGAAGTGGGGAAAGAAGGAGGGCTCCAGCTTGCCTTTGCTCCCTGGAGTCTTGTTGTTGCTTGCATAGATGGTTACTACGTACGATGGATATCCTGTTATGTACAGCCACAGCCTGCTATGTCGGTGGTATCTGCAGCCGAGGGTGTCCTCAGAAAGCAATGAGGCGGTGGCTGCCGAGATGCCTGGCACGTGCTGCTACACTGCACGCGTCACGATCAGTTGCTGCGGAGCATCGTCCTTTCAATGCCAAGACCAGCCAACACTCACCCAAGATCTCAGCCCAAGGAACCCGAGCGACCATCGATGCAAAAAAGCTGCTGAACCCAGAGACGCAAACAAATCCTTCCCATGCGTTTCACGGCTCGAGGTACACTTTTAGAGATTTTCGCAGCTATTTTCTCGTGCCTGCCATGGCGATCCAAAGCCAGGCCAGGCTTGTGACCTTGAGAGAAGACGCAGCCAGGGGAGCGCTTTGCCAAAGTTCCTTCCAAGGGCTGCGTGCAGTGATCATAAGAGGGTCCTGCACTATTTCTGACCCTTGATCAGTGGAAGGTCTTAGGTTCGCAGGCTGGGTCTGCAAGCTTGCGAGCTCAGGAGGAGACTCTGCGTGCTTGTAACGAGCGGCACAGGATCTGAATCTGAGGTGTCTCAGTGTGAGGCTGGGACTTCCGAGCCGCTACTGAGCTCCGAATAGTCATGACATCCCCGTATAGTCCTATGTTTGTACTGTTTAGAGGCCTATGAAACCATGGAAGAACTTTGAGGCAGTAGGTCAGCAGGGTTTTAGACTGGCACGGAAAGGCGTTCGTCCTTCCTTCAGCACAGCCGGCACCGCCCTTGGCCAGGCCGGCAGTCATGGAAAGTTCTTCGTCCGTTGTGTTACCGTCATTTGGGGCTTAGGCCTAAAGCAGCTCCAAGATGCATAACTGATCAGACACTTTGCAAGGCCCAAGTTGTCGGCAGGCGATTGCGTCGTGCTTTTCCACGACCAAGAGCTTTTTGACGCTCTTTTGGCGCTGTTGGAAGTTTCTGTCCCTTCGTTTTGTGCGTATGAGAGGGGCCGTAGTTCGTAGTTGCGGGCATGGTTCGCTTGGATTGCACGCCTCGCTTGCCGTGGGTGGCATTTTCCACCGTGCAACATGTGACGAGTGGCTCTCGATTTTGCTTAGGCAGTGGCAGGCATTGAGAGGACTACACGTGCGCCTCGTAGCTCTCCATCATCGGAATGTCCTGGACGACTTTACCAATTCTGCATACAATCTCGAAGACGGCCAAGCCCCTGGACATCTGTGCTCTCCACAGGCTTTCGTCCAAGCCTGTGCGGGCAGAGCACGGGATTTCGGAACGAGGCGGATTCTCTTGGTTCTCTTGACGGTTTTTTGGAGTGCCTCATGTTTAACCTGGATCACCAGGCTGGTCAACTTGGTACTATGGTTTCGCACACATGCTAGTTCAAGCATGTTAACATCTTGCCCGCAAACCCTTGAGCAGCCACATCACGCAAGAACACAGAAGATTCGAGATTCTGACCGCAAGACGAGAGCAGCCTGCAACTCGAAGTGGGCTGTAGCTGCACCCTCAAAAGCACACAGGACAGAAGAAGGATGGCGCTGGACGGTTTGCCGGTTTGGTGATCCTGACGTTTGCCCAGCTCATCGTTTAGGGGACGTTGATGCCTCCATGCATCCAGGTGCACTTCTTGCCATGGCTGCAGCCACCGTGGCAACGGCGCGCGAGGGGGTTTCCCAGCATGGGGGCTTTTTTCTCGGCCTCTCTCCAGGGCTGTTGCGATTTGGGGGATCCGAACGAGTGCAGTCACACCTTCTGGCATCTTGAACTTGAATGCCGAAGGTTCGGGCTTCCTTGCAGCTGCTAATCGCTTTACGGCGTGAAAGCAGAATCGTAGATTTGGGGTCCGGCTGAAAGGCCCGACATGGTCGCTCAAGGTCAGAATCTGTGGAATCTAGGTGCTGCCACCGGCTTTGGTAGTTGGCGTACACTTTTCATCAGCCAAGCCCACTAAACGCCACATGCAACTGCCGAGAGCAATGACACTAAGTTCGCCAATGACAGCATTGAAGATCTGCCGCAAACTCCGGAGTATAGCTTCTGGCTGGGATCTGAAACCATTATTTGGGAAAATGGACCCTGTAGGTAGCCTCACTGGGTTCAGGGGGTTAGCTAGCATTGAAGCTGTGATGACTGGATCGCGAAGCCACCACGGCAAAACGGCAGCACAGCCTGCACTCAGATAAGCTCGTCCCGTCGTCGAGTGGCACGACGTGCGACTGAGGACAGGGCAATGTTGTTAATGCATGGGCTTCTCAATTATCAAGCTTTCGGTTTCGCGCCTTCGATCTTGACCAGTCACATCGTTTAGGTTGATGAGGCCTTGCACATCTGTTTCCATGCCCCCAGATCGCGCAGCTTTGGCTACGGAGCTGGAGTCGTGGGGGTTTAGGGAGAGCGCTTCTGCTCGAAAGGAGCCTCAGAATTATTTCGATGCTGTTGCCGGCAGCCCAGGGCCAGTCCTGTCATGTGGGTTTCGGAGTGCGAACACTCAAGAGCCAGGTTGAGAGCAAGCAGCTCTACACTGTACTTGGTTCGCCGACAGAAACGCCGTTTTCTCCTCAGGTTCTCTCGGCTACTCGAAGAGCAAGTCTGGCTGCTGTCGCCACGGCCACAGCCGTTGCCAGCTCAGCGTGGTCCAAAGGCACTCTTTTAACAACTCTTCTTTGCACCTGAAATCCCCGGTGTCCTTCAAGCACAATCCGGCCGGGAAACTGGGCTGGCGGTGGATTTCGGATTTGAGCTTGGACTGTCTGTCTTCAGTGGGTTCACGATGCCAGGAGTTCAGGCTGGAGGCTTTCCTGCAGCGCGACTGGCTCGCAAACCGGAAGAGACCCAATACGAAGACCCGAAGGGATCGTCCAGCATCGTGCCAGCACCCATCATCGGACTGCTCCAACTTTGAACTTTGAAGTCCATTGTTGTAAACGATTCACGCAGAGTTTCGCACACATGTCAGCTTGTTGGTATGGCATCGCCTCGACAGCTGATGCTTGCGAGCCATCCCAAGCCCGAGACATGGCTTGATTGCGGCTGAGGGGCGGGGAAGGAGTTCAAAGGGAGAAGTGGGCTGCCGGGTAAGTTTGTGTTAAGCGAGGCCAAGGAGTCTTGGTTCCAGGACCCCCCGTTTCGATCTCCTTATGCTTTTTTTGCCTCTCTTGAACTCCTGGCTTGGTCTCAGGATACCATACCTCCCGACGATGGTGACAGCTTTGAAGGTGCCGGGGCAGCGGCAAGAGGACCACTTTGACACCGGCGTCAATCTAGGGCAAAAAAGACTTCAATTGGGCTGTGGGATATTCTGCAAGGACATTGCAACGTAAGATACGCATCGATTATAATGGAAGATGGTTACTCATCCTTCCAAGAGAGTGCTCAGATTTATTGCTCAAACTTGTACGGCTTCGCAGCCGATTCATCTTGCAGGAGAGTTTGCGGTGGTCGGGGACGAAGAGGCCCGACACAAACCCGTAACAGCGTTTCTCGACAAGGTGTCCTGTCCAAGGTCGAGGTTGCTGTTGCTTGCTGCTCAGGCAATCGACGGAGGAAGCCACAATGGTTTAGAAGCCTTCGCTTCTGCGTCCGACGGCGCAATGTGGGCCGACGCCTTCCTGCATTGGTCTTTGGGTTCTCTGGAGAACCCCGCCAAGAACCCTAAAGCACAACACTTCGCGAAGCCCAACCCCGAGAACAGTGCTGCCACGCGCTCATAGTTGCTTTCAATCCGACTTTCCGGCTTCCCTCTGGCAAAACTGGCAGCCAGCGCCCAGGTACAGCCGAGCATCGTTCTCAGGCCCTTTTGGGCAGGGCTTCGGGCGAAGACTCAGCCCGTCTTGGTCAGTCGAGCAACTGAGTTCCGTCTGTGATGAAGTCTCCGTTCCTGGGCTTGTGAATGTGACTGAAGGGTTCATGTTGCATTGTATCATGAGTAGTCCGGGAAGAACTTAGACAACCCTTGCTTCCTCCACCTTTTTTTTCGCTATCGAGCTTGGCAGCGGGTAGTACAAAAGATGGCCACATAATCACAGCATGGCGAGAGAGAGGAAGAGAAGAGAGAGCTTTGTTTATGTGCATCCCCTCATGGATCTACAGAGTGTGTTCTTGAGAACTGAAAAGTGGGAAGTGCAATCAACAGCCATGCAGATCGGCTTGCCATCATCTGAACAGAAGCGAACACCACAGTGAAGTGGGGCACTAAATAGTGTCTAGCCTTCACCGGACCGAACTCAATGTCTTACCTGCAATCTTGGCCATGCATTTGTCTTGGGAATATGTGCTTTCCACTGTAAACCCCTGTGATTTTGAGGCCTTTATTGTCAAAACTGTGTCTTATGTTCTCTCATGATGTGTGGATAATCATGAACTTCATAATCATAGGAACAGCGGTCATATTGAATTATTCGCCACAGTCGTCAGAATACGACTCTCGCTGTCATGGAGATATAGGAAACACCAGATATTAAGCATGCTGCGAAAGGTTGAAACAACAGGCGGCATGAGTCCTATGTCTTGCGATGATCCAAGTACGGCATTGCTAGCTGCCTACATGCACACGTACATTCATATATTCATACACTCATACATACATACATACATACATACATACATACGTACATACGTACATACGTACATACGTACATACATACGTATACATGTACATACGTACATATATGTGTGCATATGTACAGAATACGTAGTATATGCATAGATATCTGCACATGTGCCGACCGAGAGCGCGAGAGAGAGAGCTTCATTTTGCTTTTCTTCGTGGCAAGCGAGTGGTTTTCAGAGAGCAAATAAATGGTAGCGGGCGCACAGGTTGCCCTGTGGGCGTGTGCGTTTTAGGCTTCATAAGGGGTGGGGGGGGGGGGGGGGGGGCTTAATAGCGTCTGGCC
>CAJNDV010031120.1:27381-43871 GCA_905221635.1 Symbiodinium sp. CCMP2456 | reverse complement strand
GTCCTATAAACCTGTTTTTTGTAGAATTCACGCTAGAACCCCAGTTTCGCGCACATTCTAAGCACGAACCAAACAGGGCAACCTATGCGCCCGCACCCAAATAAATGTCTTCGATGTGTGTGGGAAAGTAGCACAGCCAAATGCGACATGAAAAGAAAACGGAGTCTGCAGAATGCCCACTCTCCCGAAGCCGACCTCTTGCAGGAACTTCGGTGGGCTTCTTTCGCCGTCGCAGGATGGCGTCGGGGATCACCAGTATGCACAAAGGCTCTCGCATGGAGGCTGTGGTGGCTCCTTGACCCAACGGTCGAGACGAGAGGGAGCCTCGGGGTGCTGTGGGGCCCTGGGCTCTTGGAGTCAAACAGAAGGTTGCAGGGCTCAGTTCGGAGGTACAGAACCTTCTGACATGGAACTGGAGTGCTTCCGAGCTCAGGCAGCCTGACATACTTCATCAGCCACAACTGGTCAACGCGGCGGGTTGAGAAGTTTTTGGCTTTGGCAGCACCTGCCGCAATTTATGTCAATGGAAGTTTCCAGAGGGTGGGCTGGTGGGCTCAGCTTTTCCCAGCCCCCTCACTCGACCGGCATGGCAAGTCTTAAGGTCTGCTCGAGACAGGTGAACTGCTGCATCCCGGAAGGTCATGGTAATCCAGTTCCGAGTACTCGGGATCGAGAAAAAAGAGGCTTCAGCAGAAGGACTTGTCTTGCCTCCTAATCGGTACGGGGCCTCGAACTCAGCCCAAGAGCGCCTCCTTGCATCCTCAGGCACTGTTCTTCAACGGCCCTGCTGCCATCGTCACCAGCGTGTGTTCACAACTGGTGGCCGAGTTTGCATCGGCAATTGCTGTGTTCTTTTTCTTTTCAAGCTGTCTAATGGTTCACTTCTACCAGTTCAACCGCATAGCTCGAGAACCCCTGTAAAAATTCGCTTTTTGCTTGTGCTAACTGTCTTGGCGCATTTGTTGAAAAGCCTCCTACACGGGAGGGAGGGAGGGAGGGAGGGAGGGAGGGAGGGAGGGAGGGAGGGAGACTCACCCGACTTACCCATGTCTTACCCTCCGTTGCACCATGAATGACCCCGACGAGGCCATGTTCTATTTGGTTCTGGCCGGCGTGGTTCCCCGAGTCACGACAAGCAGGGCCGAAAATGTGTGCGTTTGGTGCACCCTGCTCGGAGCGGTCACATTCTGGATTGCCGCCTGCCTTATTCTTCGGAGCTTCGCTGTAAGAATGTTATTTTTGGAGTAGTACCAAAGCCATGTGAGACACGAAGCCCTGAAGGTCCTCCTCCTGTGGCATGAGATGGATGCTCGTCTACAGTTTCGCAGGCTGAGGGTCTTCTTCGACAAGGTATGTGTCAACCAGAGCGACACCGCCGCGAAGCAGGACGAACTTCAACAAAAATGCACAGATACAGATCTTCTCGATGTGCTCGTGGCTTCTGGGCCCGTTTAGCCTTTCGCAGGAGGGCATCCAGAACATCACGGCATACCTGCGGCAGTCGGAAGCCTTGCTGGTCCTGCTCTCTGATGTCTACCTGGAGCCTCAAGAAGATTTTGACTGTGGAGTCATGATTCGGAGGGTGCTGTTGCCGCTCTTGTTGAAAAGAGGGTTCCTTCGGGGGCCGCAGGGCATGTCGGCTAGTCGGCCAGTCATTGCGGTCGCTAAACTTAAAGCCGCTGTGTTCTTGGCTCCTTTTCAGGACAAGATCTGGACGGTCTTCGAACTCACAGCGTCACGCGGAGAGAAACTCTTTCAGCTGGCAGTTTCAGGAGTTCAAGAGGCGGTTTGCTTTGCGCCTCATGGGGGGCTGAAATAGCGCGCAGGCACGTCGAAGTACTGAGGTAGTCGGACCAGGACTGTTGGATTCTGCTAAACTGTGAACCTGTATAGTGCTGTAGGGACTGCAGTGGTTTTAATGGTTGGTACTGACAGCCCCCTGTGGTCCCTCTATTATACTATCGCATACCGCAAAACGCCTCTCATCATCGAGGTCCACGTATTCGCGCTGTCTAAAAGCCTGTTGTAAACCCTTACAGACTCCGAATAAAACCATGGAAGGCCGTGTAAAGCCCTTGCAAAGCCCCAAACAGTCCTTATAAGCCTACTTTCTTGGACATCTCAGGTTCATGTCACTGAACCCAGATGCCCCAGTCATTGTGCAGCCACTTCCGTTGGCGACCATCGCACCTGGCCTCAGAGCCTTACAAGCTATGGGTGTTAGGACATAGGGCCCATAGGGCCGTCAGGGTTTAGGGTTTAGAGATTTGGGGCTTAGGGCTTCAGGGTTTGATCTTGGGGCGACTAAGCCCAAGACAAGGATTCCAGAAGCCTGACAGTGAGATCCTTAGACCCTGCAGTGTCAATTCGTGTTGCGGCGTTGGGTGAGTTTCTGCGGTCCGCAGCCTCCACAGCATGCACGGATCAGAAGCACAGGGGGGACAGGCTTCACGCAAGAGCTTCTAGGACCTGCACTTGGGTTGCGTGAAAGGGCGTGGAAGCCCCAAATCCCTGCCTGCCAGAAGCCCCAGCCCAAAGGATCCCAAGTGCCTGCCAAGTACAAACTAGGCCCACTAGGCTTTGAAGATTTATGATTATGGTTGATGTAAGTATGCCTCCCCCCCAACTAGGTACATAGAATCCTTGACAAGGTCGCTTGCTTGATGGGGCTGATGGTCTTGGCAAAGACCATGGAAGGAGTCTCAGGAGCTATGAGCTACGAAATAACGAGTTCCGCTTCAGATGTGCTGGGGTCAAAAGGCTTTCCAGTCGCAAGTGTTCGAGGGGCTTGAGAAGCATTAGGCGAAGGTTTGGTGGAACCTGCCTGGAACTTGCGTGCGCGGGATACTCCGCCTCGCACTGCCTCGAAAGGAGGAACGATTTATGACCACCTGATCGAAAGACGTGGCCCTCGCCTCAGCCGTAGCAGTGACAAGTTGGGTGCTGCCTGTTCTCGGGGCTGTGCGTAGATGGCGTAGATCTTTAAGATCAATGCATGTAGTACATGGTTGCTCGCGGAAGCTCATTTTCCTCCCCCCGCCACACATGCACTTGTCACTATTGCAGATGTCCGATGCGCAACTCCGACGTTTGAGCCCATGCTCTCTAGTCACCCTAGTCTGGAAGAGCCGAAACTAGCCTAAACCATCTGAAAGCCTCAACTCCCGAAGCCTCAAGCCTTGGACCCCTCAACCCCTGAATCCCAAACCGAGTTGAGATCCTTTACCTCTCAGACTCGACCCTGCAGGTCCTTCCATTCTGGTCGTAGCAACCATCTTCGGAATCAATGCTGTGCTGCGGTGTTGGGGGAGGGCCTTCGTCCGCCTGGAGCTGCGATGGGTTTGCGAAGAAGTAGGGGTCCGTACAGGGATCTTCTAATGACGGTCCCACGTCTCAGGACTTTGTGCCAGGGTCCTTCATTTTCTGAAACTTCCAGATGGGTTCCAGTCGAAGGAGTTGTGAACACGAATTTGTTCGCCTTCTTTTGGTCAAGTGAGGGGTGGCTGCCGCAACCGGAAGTCGGATTCTTTTGGGTGCAAGCTCGAGACGGGTTCTTACCGCAGCCGGTGCCACACTGCCGCCCATTGAGGGGACCTTTTTGTGAGGGTCCTACTGTGTCCTTTGACAGGAGAAGCAGCTCAATACCTTCAGCTTTGACACTGCCCAGTGCCTTCATCCGGAAGACCGGGAGATGATCCGCGAGGCATCGCACATGCTGACCTTGCTAGCCGCCAGCCCCAAGTGTTTCGAGTTGGCGCACAGAGTATGACACTGGTACTTGAGCCCAGCAGCCTTGGAATCTCCCTAGACTCTTGGCTTTTTAGCCCCATCTCGGTCCGTAGACTTCATAGACTAACGACCCTTGCGGAGGCCTGTTTTCAGATCGCCCGTAGCGGCCTGGGACCTGCGGCGACGCTTCAAGAAGTCGGGCCCCCGGCCTCCTGTGCAGAGATTCGGGGAGCCTTTCCATACCGAGACCCTAGAGCCCTAGAACTCAACACAAGAAAGACATGTTGGATGTTTTGGATGTTTTTGGCCGGCCCGTTGGCCCGTTCCTCCGAGTCCTGCGAAACCGTGGAGCTGCACGCGCGGATGCTTGTGCCCGGGGCCATGCATCGTGCGATCTCGCCGACGCTGATACCATGGAGGCCTCTCCGAGGAGGAGCTAAAACTAGGGGCGATCAAGATAGAAGTAAAGACCAGGAGTTCAGGTCTGGATCCTTCATACTCCAATGTCCTAGTTCCAAGCTCGGCTTCGAATTACGACCTATATCTGCGGTGTCACCTCTTTCAGGCCCTTGTCCTTGAAGCCTTCTCCGGAATTAAATCATAATATGGTCAATCCAGTACGAGCACTGGGGTCTAGGGTCTTGGAAAATGCTCCATCAAACCTGGGCCAGAGGCTTCCTGCGTACAGAGGATTCGTGTTGCAGTGCTGGAGCCGTAGATCTGCCCTTGGCCCTTGGGCTTGTCAGGCATTATCTAGCGGTTAACTTTGGGCGCAACTTCATTCCCATCTCGCCTTTGGGCGGGTCGACTGGCTCATGATTCGGGCTTAGTGAAAGTGGGCTAGAAGGTATGTGGCGCCAAGACAGCCGAGGGATCGCTTGCAGTATTCAAGTGGCCACAGGTTGCTAGTTGTCGACTTTCCGGCCTCTGGGCTTTCTGAAGGTACGCGATCATTCTCTACCTCGTTGCCTTTTCCAGGATTCTGGACAGTCTTTGCTCTGCCATGCCGACGTTGCAGGCGAGCTGCGAGCGCATTGAATCTAACACAAGCCCAAGATCCCTTATATGAAATGACCCTTGAACCCTCGAGCCCCAGCCCCCGAACCCTAGGCGCACCAGAAACTCTTTATGTACACCTAGGGCCAAAAAGCTGCACTACGACTAGTCTGGAGTGTTGCGTGTTCATGCTGCTTAGTTTAATCCGCGATATCTTCTAAACCCTTCAGTCTCTCGAGGCAGCCTGAGAAGCCCCAAGTGGGCACAACCTGTAGCGTGTAGCTCGGAGCGACGACAGAAGGTATCATCGCAACGGCAAGTGCGTTTTTGAGCGGAAGCCGGAAATCCCGAGCCTGGACACAATCTGCCTCGTACTGAACCGCTCTGATGCCAAAGGAGGCCGAAATGATGCTCGCCGTGGCGACTGCTCTGGAGGCGCAAGAGAACTACATCTGAAGCCTAGTTCCACTTCAACTCGCAGAAGGATTTCGCCTTTCGTGCTACATCGACTGACATTTCACTGGCCAACTAACCCGGCACAGCCCCACCCCCTACCCGGCCGCCTCAGGTGGTTGTCGAAAGCCTGGCCCTGCCGGTGAGCCTGTCCATCGATGCTCAGCTGAAAGCTGACGAACCGAAAGGGTCAAGGGACTTCAGGGACTTGCCCCATTGTTTATAGGTACAGAGGGACGGCACTTGCACTTGGATCCCTATAGGGTATCACATGAAGCCTCGAAGGAGACAAGCCTTTGCCACCGGCCGTAACACAGGAGCTTCAAAGCTTGTTGCAATTATCCACAGAAGGTTCCCAAATGCATTCCTCGCATGGTGACCCCAATACCCTAGTCTGACTATTCAGGCTTCTCTGTTTGCTTCGCCTTTCTACACAACCTCCTGTTCCGATTGGTCCCAGCATCGTCTTCAGGGCGAGCTGCCACACGGGATGTAGTGCTGCCGTGACGGCACGAGGCTGTCTTGTTGATAGGACTGCAAAGATCTGCATTGGTGATGCCAAGGGCTACCAAAGAGCTGGAGCATCCGCGAAGTGCAAGACTTATGATTCGACCTATTGAGGTTGGCTATTTCATCTGCTACACCCCGACGTCTCCGCTGCGGGAGTTGATTCGCCTTTTGGTGTTGACCGCAGTGTCATTGCCGCTCGGCATCCGGATTCGGCTTTGTGGATCGCTTGTCGAAACATGAAAAGTCTGAAGCGGCTGTGCTGCCAGGTCAATCTTGATGATCGCAGGAGCTCGTATGTCAGGGTTCGCTGCCCTCGAGTTCTTAAGCTTGATTTGCTTCTAGCTACATTCCGGTTGCGCAAGATATCCAAAGACAGATCCGGAACCCACCTCTGTGAGCTCCGACCAGCGCGGCGAAGCAGCCCATGAGTGCAGATTCCACATGCAGGAGGGTTGATGGACCAGGTGATTCATCCAAATGCCGACGGTCCAGCAGAATCTTGCCTTTTTCACGTGTGGTGTCTTGAGAAAAGGTACAGACGGGCTCACGAGACACTTTACGGAAGGCTCAGGGCGTTGCCGAATAGCTCAGGGTTCGAGTTGACGAGCAGGTAGTTTAGGAGATTAGGGGAGTTTCCACATGGTTCCAGAGTCCATGCAGTCTCGGACACTTCGTAGTGCAGGGGCCAACGAGGCGGTAAGGCAAAACGAGATCTGCTCGTTCGGCTGGATGCATGGCGATTCCTGCGGAGCAAGCCTGATCAGTGATTCAGAGCTGGCACAGTGAATCGCAATTCGAATCCATTCATCAGTGAACTTCCCATGCCTGGCGTGGTCAAGATTCCTTGGCCATCGTTCTCTCTCCATGCAATTAGACGAGTAGCGGCCTTCTCAAGTCACCAGCACCACCTTTCACTTCCGAACATGTAGTTCCCCTTGGCGTCCCAGTTTGTGAGCCCAGACCCAGAAGAAGATATGAACAGGGCAAAGGCAAAAAGGCAAACAAGCCGCTGTCCAAGCCCAGGCTCAGGCGACTGTGCTGGTGTTCCTGCTGATCCTGGAAGTTTCAACTGTTGCGCATTTCTACATATGCCCTTGTTGTCGTTGAAGTCACCGAGAGGTTCAGGGAGCCCAGGCCTTCACTTCGGCAAGCCCCAGCCCTAAGGCCCTAAGGCAAAGCCTAAAGGGCCTAAAGCCCTGAAGCACCCCCAAAACCTCACCAAGAGCCGAAGAAAGAGCCTGGTTCCTCTCGCCGGGCTTCGGAGCCCGAGCCTCAACAGAAAGGGATAAGACACCGACATCGAAGAAACGTCTCTCTCGAGCAGCAAAGCACACCTCTTGACATGGACAGATGGCATGGTAGCGCAAGGACCTGAATCACTAGCAACTAGGAACATCGTCCGCGGCTCCTCAAAGCTCTCGCTAACATCTTTATTGGTGTAGGAACCCTGAAAACTCAGGTCTGGTTATTCACGCTTGTCTTGTTAACTCTGCTCCTGTCGTTTACTACGTAGCTTCCGACAGCATAGCACCTGTCCCCCAAACAGATCGGAGCATTCCTTGCTTCCGTCCGTTCGGGACAACGAAATCGAACCCGGGCACCGCAAGCTCCATGCAGGGTCTTTAGGTGTCATGGTTCTGTTTTCGATGTCCGTACATATCCCCTATTGAAGCCCTCGTGGCGCAGGCTGTGCAGACTCGCCGTCCAGGAGCTAGGGAGTAGAAACCGAAGCGACATCGTTTGAAACAGACAGATAATCGGGATCTATCTATACGGCCAGACCATTGTGCCTACTGTAAGCCTGAAGCACGAATGCATAGATACAGGTACCTATGTGTTATGTTTTGCCGTTTGTCGATCCATAAGCAGGGTATGTATGTCCTCGTGAGGCATGGATCCTTTGCGTGAAAGCTGGCGCCTACGCATACCGACGTCTGCATGTATGCTTTTGCATGCGCATCGCATGAGTGTATGAAAGTATGCATGCACATGTAATATGTGCAGCATTGATATCAGCACCTCATGAAGTTCCCTGCAACTACAATGTCAAAATCAGTTATGCATTAGCTTCATGCGGAGTTTGGATTCCCGCGCATGCAGGCGGACACGGCCCGATGTTCCTTTATCTGCACATGTCTGACTGAGGCTGAACCATGTATCGTCGTTGCAGTCCGCACTTGTTGCCTTTTTGCGCCATTGGTTATACTTGTACATTAGCTTGTCTCCCACGCGACGGCTCTACAACCAAAACAAAGCTGGTATTTGTGTGTGTGTGTGTTTGTCTGTTTGTTGCTTGATTGGTTGATTGGTTGATTGTTTGTTGTTTTTGTGTGACAAAACACGTTACCTCCATGCCCCCCGACTTTGCCACATCCGTGGCTCAACATCATGAGCAGTTTGCGCAGTCCCTGGAAAGAGCCGTGTCGTGACTTTCAGGGTACTTTGATCTAAAGCTGAGTGAGCAGTACACGCTCTACTTTAGGGTGGAGTTTCATGCTATTCTGGTACAGCGTGTTGCTTGCTTGGGTCGTTCTGTATTGAACTCTTCGGCGTGTGTGTGTGTGTGTGTGTGTGTGTGTGTGTGTGTGTGTGTGTGTGTCTGTGTCTGTGTGTGTGTGTCTGTGTGTCTGTGTGTGTGTGTGTATGTGTCTGTGTGTGTCTGTGTGTGTGTCTGTGTGTGTGTGTGTGTTTGTTTTTGGCTTACGCGTTTGTGTAGGTTTGTTTGTTTGTTGGTTTGTTCGTTACGTTGGCCGGCAGGCAGCCAGGCAGGTAGGCAGGAAGGCAGGCAGGCAAGGTTGGTTGGTCGGTTGGTTGGGTTGTGTCGGGTTGGGTTGGGTTGGGTTTGCTGTTTTGTTGTTTTTTTGGTTTGTTGGCTTGCTAGTGGGTTGGTGGGTTGGTTGGTTGCTTGGTTGCTTTGTTGGTCTGTGTGTGTGTGTGTGTTTGTTTGCTTGCTTGTTTGCTTGTATGTTTGTTTATTTGTGAGCTTTTGTACTTGTGTGTTGGTATGTTTGTTTGCTTGCTTACTTGCGTGGTTGCTTGGTTGGTTGGTCGGTTGGTTGATTGATTGTGTCTTTGTGTGTTTGCGTGTTTGCGTTTGTGTGTGTCATCTTCTTTGCATCCCGGCTGCATGCACACGTTTGTTTGCTTGGATGTGTGTTTCCTCCTGCACACATACACACCGCATCGTGTGCAAGTTTTCTGCGGTGGTGGCAATGCAGGTAAGGTACAGTGTCGCAGCACGTATGCATTGTCGCACCAAGAAGCAGCGAAGTGATAGTAGAGGTATCAGTGAAGAGCTGACCAGCTATGCAGGGCTAATGACCGCAATGGAGAACACATGGACAGTGGGGCACAGAGTTCAAGCACGCCCGCTTTCTTGAACTTTTCGAAGCAACTGGGGGGGCGCAGCGATTCAATGTATAAATCCCAGCATTGTACTACGTTTGTTTGCCCAGCCTAAGCTTGAAGCATAAGCAGGCAGTAGAAACCATCGGGCCTGTGTTCATTCCCACAGATGGACAGATGAGGGAGGGGTACGCTAGAACAGCCTCAGCGGTGAGAACTTAGCTAGCAAAGCTTTTGGTCGCGCAGCTACATGGAGACCCGCAACTATCCTCCTAAGATCCGACTGCTGCTTGCCTCCCTACAATATGTTCTCAGTTTGCGATTCAAGAGGCAACTGCAAGTACATCCAATCGTCTTTCAGCTTGGATGCTTTGCAGTCCTCGCGGCATAGGGCATTGTCTTGAGCACATGCGGATGCAGGTGATGTACGTCTAGCTAGTGGAGTTGAGGGCCCTGTCGTTGGGTGGACGGGTGCGACGAACCTTATTTTGTTCGGGTCTAGGCGTGCTAAGGCATAAGGTGCCTGAGCCAATTACGGAGGGCTGCTCCAGCTGTTGTGGATTTGCTTGCCCCTCCTGCCTGGGCACACGACTGGACCCTCCGTGAACGTGCGATTCAAGAGTTTGGACGAAGCAAACGGCCATCGGTGTGTTGGCATGAGATCTGCAAGACTCTGCAAGTGCAATAGAGACTGCGGTCCAGTGTCCAACACTGGTCTCCAGTCCTTATTTTCTTTTCAAGATCGGGGCAGGCATCGCCCTGTGACCCGTGGTATTACTTTTTAAGACTGCGAGTCTTTGCGTTGGACATGTACCTGTTGCTCCAGGCTGCAATGCGGAAGCAATGCATGAAATGGTGAACATAATTCTTCTTGCAGTACCCGGCCAAGCCGACTGCGGAAAATCAGCGGCACGAAGTGGCAGATCCAGAAGAAAACATCGCATCTACCGGCGACGGAAAACACCTGCACACAAGGTCACCTCCAACTTGGGTCGAGCCTGGGTTTTCGCGTATCACATGGTCTGGTTGTTTGGACAGCGGCCGTGCTGCAAGGCCCGAGATTGGGTCCGGCTCGGCGGGCATAACTTGAAATCTAAACCAGCTAGGTAAGTTAAGTACCTCTTCAGCACTGGCGGTGGTGCACTTTCAGTCTCAAGAACTGATGTGCAAGGGCGGGAAAGCCAAAGCTGCTGATGACGATTATGATTCTTCCACACAGAGAGCACCTAAAGTTAATCGGGCCTCATACTGGTGACCTGCGATAACCTGATGAGCCGCTTTAACGCTAGTGTAAATGTTTGGTACGTGGAACACGCTCGTCAGCCCTGAAGTTCCACAGCACGACTCCATTCCCGGCGCTTGAGGCCACACCACTTGCTGCGTCAGCTGAAGCTGAAACATCAGATGTGTGCCATGAATGCGTACCGACCTGAGCTGCATGGAAGCTTTCCCGTAGGATTTGCATGTCCCAGTCCTAAACCTAAAAACATCTGAAAGCTCTGGCTCTCAACGCAGCAACCCAAAGCCCTGACCGCGAAGCAGTTGTCCGCTACAGCTGCGGCATGCTCCAGTCAAATGAATGCTTGACACATGCTGGCCGCTCATACTCCAGGAGGGCAAAGGGCTGGTCCCCTGTGCGGCGCCTGGCTTCTTGATGTTTTTGGCGCTTGCAAAGCTCCAAACTTAGGCACGCACTGCGCTCGCCTCGCTCCGAGGTCCGATGTGCGACGGTACCGGCCAGTACCGCCTGCCGGGCTCTCAGCTCGGCTCCGCGAACTGTCCCCCCCTTTTGTTTTTTGAGAAGGAACATACTTTTTAAGGCCTTCGTGAAGGTATATTGCTTTATCAGCAGGTTGTGCTTTGCCGTCAAGGTTGCACACCGTGGAGTCGTTGCGATGTTCACAAGCGGCCTTGTGCGAGTCCGCAAATCCTCCCGGAACGTCCAGCTCTCGCTGGAAGCTTCCTCGAGCCAAGGTGGGGGACGAAGTACGAGAGTGGACTCCCCAGAAAGCAGGTGTTGACTTTCAGAAGCGTGCGAGAAACGCTTTCAAACTGGCGGATCCCGGTTCAGGTCAGGTCAGAAAGCCGGTGGTTTGCACGTTCATTTTGTGGCCCCTAGCGCATAATCTGCATTACGGTTTCTGGGATTCGGGTGACAAGTCCAGGCCGGATGCAGCACGGCTGCGGATGACCTTGAACCGAGTCCGTTTTATCTTTACACCTATGCAGTGCATGCACTTGATCGTTGGTCTGCTGCTCTCATCAAACTTCCGGCCCTAGTCAACAAAGCTCCATATAGAGCCCGAGCACCGGCAGACGCAGGCAGTCGCCAATCTCACCCTACACCATCTGGGATCCTGTGGAACACAGCTGAGCCTCCCCTCCGCTTGCAGAAACTTCCCAGCGCCAGTACCTCACCTGCCCGGATCTCGTCGCACATTGTCCTTGCTTTTGCTTGAATGAGGGCTTTGGACTCGTGTCACTGCGCAGGGTTGAGACTGAGGGCTGTTTGATTTGAACCAAAGACAGGTCCCGTAGCCCGGCTTACCTCTTTGAGGCTGTTGGATTTCAATATTCAAAACGGGGTACAGCCGTCAAAAAGTCAGTTTCACTCGGCACGCAAGCAACGAAGAAATCTCTGAGGCCCAGAGTGTAACGGAGTGGGTGAGCTGGTCTGCCAGAAGTGCAGCGGAACCGGGCTGCCTGTCAGGGACTCGAAATGTCACTGCGCCAAGAACCGAGTGAGAGTCTGTGCAGCAGGGCACCAAGCTGAAGGGCCTGATGCGCGACCCGATCTTCGCGAAGGTTGCCTACCGCCTGAAGAAGCAGAGGATCGAATGGAGCTCGGGTGACAGGATGGAAGGTTGAGGGCTTCAGGGTTTGGGCTTTCCGCTTACCTGTGTCATGGATTACGAAAGTAGGGTCAACAAAAGCACGGCAACCTGCTACATAGGTATCTGGGCTTCTACATGCAGCTGGGCTCAAGGATACTATAGTGACCTGCCCGCGGGTTCAGCCCCAGTCAGTCTAGGCGCCTGAACCGGGGATAATTTTTGTCTACTGAGTCAGACCTCTGCCTTACAGCCTAACGCAGGATTGACGTGAACACGGTGGACAAGATGAGGGTCGATGTCCGAAAAGCCGTGGCCGCAGCAGAGAGACGCCACTCCTCCGCGTCTTTTTTACATACACCCGAGGGCTCCAGTTACTTGAACAGTAGACTACTCGTTTACATATTATTGGTAGCTTGAAGGGTAGCTGCAATGATGCTATGTGACCCGACACGTGAAAGTCGAATTGGTTAAGAAGAGACGGATGTTGTAGTATACTTTGGAAGATATGTTGGCATCAACATCGTGCCCTTGAGGATCTTTTTGGCCTCGGATGTATTTGAGTCTTCTGGGCCAAACGAAGCTTCAGTGTGCCAGGCGCGAAAGAGGCCGAGTCAGAGCAGGCGACCGTCTGAGCGGCCTGAACCAGCCGTCGACCCGGGTCCGGGGAAGTCCCTCAACCCAGCACGGCCAACGCACTCCGCTGACCTGCTCTCTCTCGTCTTGTGATCGGACTTAGCAATTAGAATGATGGAGTTCTACAGTTCGAAGAGGTTTTAGAGGATTGAACATACGGCCCTTTGACAACTCAGATATTTTGACAGGTCAGCTTTTGGGTCTCTTTCTCGGTGACAGATCGGCCTGCTAGCCCTCGCAGGTTCGACTCGAAATCCTCGACAGAGCTGCTTCTCTCCTCTTGAATGAGAGTTTTGAAGAGCAAGACCCATTTTCAGCCAAGAGCAACGGTAGTGCTCTGCGTGTGCGAAAAAAAAGGGAAGCTGCCACCTTACGCTGCGCACATCCCCTTCTGGGCGTCCCTATGATCGTTACCCCGCGTTGGTTCTGACGTGGAAACAGGACACCAGGCACTTGTGAGGGTCGGCCTGAAGATCGTCGCTCCTCTTACATGGGTTTTGGGTTTCCTTACCAGCCAATTCAGAGCTAACCGCAGCTGACCAACCTTGAAGCCCTCAGGCCCTCAACTGTTGATTCAAGCGAATAACTTGTGGGCAACACCGAGATGTTAGTATAAGGCTTTAAGGGTTCAGGTTAGCTGTGAAATCGTTCTACATAAGGCTAGCAGCGGCCAGGACCTCCAAGCCGAAGCCTGATCCACTAAAGAGAAAAGGCGAGGTCAACGGTCAAAGTAACACTGCGCCAGCTTGCATCAAGACGGCAGCGCCCCCGCTGTGCCGATTGACTCAGTCCTCGGACAGACTTAATGTAAGCTTTGGATTTGGATTTTGGCCGCATTGGGCGCAGCAGCACCCTGCCATCTGTGTATGCCTCCGACCCCAGTCAACACTGCGCCTTCCGCAAGGACTGGCCCAAGTCCAAGACAGAAGCATGACGTGAATGCACGGAGGTGTTTCATGCGGAGCATGAGGAAACCTTCACCAGCCATCAAAAGCCTGCTGCCCATGGTGCAGCTGCTTAGCTCGCATAAACGGCCAAGGGCAAAAGATTCGGCCCGGCTCTTTCGATCCTGTCTCAACACGTCTGAAGTAAAGCTAAGATGACCTCATTGAACTCCTGAGCCCGTAATGCCCAAAAGAGTTCGTTGACTGTGATCGGACTCCCTGTTTCTGCCGATTAGATGTCGCGGGCATACCGCGGTGATGCTTGCACAAGGCTCCGATTCTCTCAGGAAGTGATGCTTCGGACTGCAAGTGTTGCGATGGGAAAGTACGTGCCCGCGGGTTCTACATTTTCACAAACCCCCCAAGTACCCAGCTGAGCATCGCAGGGTGGCAGGCTGCAGGCTGCAGCGCTCTCCAGGCAGCTGTGCCGGGACGCCAGGAACAGGGAAGCTGTTTGTCGGTGCAGCTTTATAGTTGCTTTCGTCGGGCTTTATCTGCTTGTTTGTGGGATCAAGAAAGCTGGAAGGCTCGAGACATCCGAGGCTTTGGTGGCTGCGGTGGCCACTGCAGCAACCTTGCCCGCTTTCGCAGCAGTAACTGGGGCGAGGCGCTGCAGAGTCTCAGGGCTTTACAGGCTGCTGGAGTCTTAGAGCAGATGGAAAGCTCTCACGAGCTGTTTAAATGCTAGGGAAACCATGCGAAAGTTTCAGAACATGCCAGAAGTGCAGTTTTCGTTCCAGATGTGAGCGTCAGGCAGGCCCGTGACATGTGATGTCAGAATGACCCAAGTACAGTTCGAGGGCTGAAGTCACAAGACAGCAACACAATTTTGCGAGAGGGTAATTTCAGAGGCGACCTGGATTTGTTGATGAGGTCAAACGCGGTCGCGTTTTTGTTGCATGCAGCAGGAGCGCAGCGTTGTGTGTCGGCGAAACCGTGCCTTCCAGTTGCAGAGCTGTGGATCAACACGCCAATGGCTGTGACCTCCGAATGCGGTGTAGCTGGACACCATCGACTGGAAACATCAAGCGACGTACTGCAGGCCCCGTACTAAGCCTTGGCGCCCGCCTCCGACAAGAAAATACCAAAGCCGAATTTTCCCCGAGTTTCCCCTAGACCTCAGGGTGACTCCAGCGCGGCTTCCAGCTGCAGCCGCGGCTGAGCCTGTGCACCGAAGCGGAGGTGTGAATTCCTTTCAGGGGAGCCTCAGAGATTTGTCATGAGACATTCCCAGTGAGTTCACTGTTATTGGTGACAACTCACGCCTGCTGGTTCGCTAAAGGTCTCGGAGGGTTTGCTTTCAGGGAAGTTTCGAATTGCCTCCCCTGAGCCCAGATCTCGCTTACCTCTGAGAGTTCCCCAGTCGCGAGAGACGCCTCTCAAACCCGAGACAAAATGCACGCAGGCCTTGCAGTGGTTGCGGCTTCTGCTGCTGCAGCAATGATAGCTATGCGTCGCAGTCAGGTGCAGAAGCGAATCGAATGCAGCGGGGGCACGGTCATCAGAATTGCGTGGATTTTTGGTTTAGTGTACGGTACTTTGGAATCTGTACTAGGGCTCGTGGCCGCATGTGTGGGCAGCGTGGGCTTCTGGCTCTGTTGACTCGGAGACAGGTTGGATTCTGCTTCGCCACTGTTTGGAAGGATTCCATAACTCATAATCAAGCCCAGCATCGAAAGCCAGTGATGGAGGCGGAAAACCCTGTCCGGCTACGAGCAGTACCGAACACTCTCGCAGCACCCATCACAGGCCCTGCGACAGACGAGTTCAGGGTCTTTGGCAGTTCTTGTTCTTGGAAGCTGAGGAGTGTGCGTTGCGCCATCACACGTTGAGGGAGATGTCAGGTCGTTAGACAGACGAAGAGTGGACAGAAGGCTCATATTTCAGAAAGCCCCAAGCACAAAAGGCTTCTGTGGATGTGAGTGTCAATCAGGCCACCCGGCGCACGTCGTTCTGCGACCCGGTCTCGGAGATGTGGCCACTTGGGCTAGCAGCTTCCCTCTTAGCCAAGCCCATGCCGGGGCCAGGGATCCTTTCGAGCTGCGATTTGGGGATCGCCGAGATCGAGTCGAAGTAAGTTGAACGCAGCCGCCAAGGTGAAGCGGCTCTACAGTAGCCTGGAACTCAGGGTCAGAGCTTGACTGGTCAAGGACTTCACGCTCTGGGGACTCTAGGGCTTGAAAGGCACAGTAGTGTAGCATTACAGTTCGCGGCTTTGTTGGTCGAAACAAAGGCAGTTTACTTTGACACTCCTCGGTGTGTAAAGTCTGTTTGCAGTAGTATCATACGATCCGCCGTACATCTGAAAAGTAGGAGAACGGAGTTTACAACGGGGATCACACACTTCTCGGGCGCAGATGCACAGGCTTAGAGTGTTTGGTGGTCAGACGTTGTGATTTCCAGCTCTGTGCATCAAAAGATATCTAGAGCATGAGTCTTCCACATCGGCGTGCCTTGCGGAACAGAAGCTGCTTCCAAAGCCAGTACCTACGACTACGTCGTGTATACCGATACTCCGTTTTTGCGTGTGGGCGGGTGACTGTACGGTAGCCACACTTGTGGAGAGTGAGAGAGAGAGAGAGAGAGAGAGAGAGAGAGCAAGAACAGTCGATCTAGGATTTATCCCCGAAGCGGCGTCTCACGAAACACCCAAAAAGGGGGAGTTAAATGAACACGTACAGTTTCTGCATAGACCATGACTCTGTACAATCTTTAGGAGAGTCAAGTGACGGCGCTCGCACGTTCTAATTTGGCTCAAGTAAAAGGGGCGTTGCTGGGTCTCTTTTGCTTGTTATCATTGAGCACGTCGGTGCACCACGTGTTTAACTTTCAGAAAGGGACGCTGTGGGGCTCCGTTTTGACCACTCATGTAGTTTTGTGTGTTTTACTTACATCTGTAGTCTTGTATTTTTTATAATTACATCTGTTCATATTATTTTTGATCTTATAGTTACAGAAAGGTACGCCGTGGAGGGGGGAGTTTTGAATGCAGCATTTTGCTCTTGGACATATCAAAAAACCAAAAAACCATTGACGAAAGTAAATT
>CAJNDV010031120.1:18543-27098 GCA_905221635.1 Symbiodinium sp. CCMP2456 | reverse complement strand
GTAATGTACTTTAGTTGATAGGCGTGCAACCCCACATTCAGTTTGGAAGTTAAGATGCCATGCTGGTCCACAACAGTAGTGTTAGCAAAAGCTACAAAGATGGTTGGCCCAGACTGTGGCATTGATTTGCATAAGGGTTACACCCATGTCGACGGGCCAGTTTCATAAACAATGTTATTTTCACTTACATAGTTGAATGAAATACGGTACACCACATGCAAAGACATGGCTCTAAGCTATCATATATGGCGGTATGCTGACACCGCATCTTCTGGAGTCAGTGCGGTGATATTTCTAACTTTTGTGGCACGAGTACATTGGTTACCTTATCATCTTTCGTTGTTATCAACATAGTTGATACTTTCGAGCTCGAACGATTACTGCAAACATGCTTCCAAGGAAAAAGGTCTGGTATATGGAATGACGGAAACCATTGACATAAGAATTGATCTGGAACTGAGTGCAGTGCATTTACAAGTGTTATACCACACTTCTGTTTCAAAAGCGATTTTCGTTCCAAAACATGCGAAAATGCTGTAAATATGGGGGCCCGAGAGCGTCCCACCCTCCAGAACTTTAGTGTGCTATTCTGGTACAGTGTACTTGCACAGTCTGTGTGTGTGTGTATGACTTCGGTGTACTCATGCAGTCGAAGTACAAAGTGCCAAAATGCCTGCACAAAATCGGTTACGGCTGCACATGTGCTGCATCTTCCGCTATTGTGTGGACGAGTTCAGATGCCAGAGGGGTATTGCGTTCTGGTTTCCTGTTGACGGGCGCAAGAACCATTCCTGGGTGAGTTGCCATTGTTCGCCGAGCATGGATGGGGTTTTTGCCGGTATTCGTTCTCACTGTCAGTCTCTAGTGGGTGTTGAGTCCACGTGCCTGAACACGCAGTTTTCCCACCTGGGATGTACACCCCTACAGTTTCCAGCGACCGCACAGTGTGGAAGGGTGTCGTCTCGTGGCTGAGGTTTTAACAAATGCGATGCGAACGGCACTGCCGATTGCTTTACAGAGGCGAAGTAGGGGCTGGGTGGTGCGGGTTCTTGGTGCGATGAGCTTTCGGTGAGATGCTTGCTGCATGCCGATATGCCGTTGATGTTTTCTTGAGATGTGTCCCATGTAGATTTCATGCACATTTCCGCTGCAAGACTCAGGTGAGCCCTTACATCGTTTTAGGTAAGACTGTATCTGTCACCGAGCCGAACTCAACTTCGGGATTGCGTGTTTCGGTCAGCGACAGCACGGGTGCACCGTGCAGGACGTCGTTTACGAGGATTTACTTCTCGGCAACTCCACGATCGTTGGCATCTCAGGGGATGGCTGGTCCTGCGAGGCTTGTGCATTAAAGCGACAGCCACCTCGACTAATGCATCACGAGTTCCGCAAAATGCCTGCATGCTTTGAGACCTTCCTATAGGCATCGCGAGGTTGCATCGTGTGTAGCGACTGTAAATGTTGTGTGTTCCACTGCGAATCACGAGCAAAATAACCTGCTTCAGGATCCCAGTTCAAAATTCAGGACTGGAGGGGCCGGGCTGATTCCGATCGAAAGCTTACAGGTCGGACAAAAGCATATTCTCAGGAGTCTTGTACAGATTCCCAGACGGGCTCACACCCACTCGTCCCAAGCCCGTGAGGTTCCTGAAATGCTTCGTTCCGACACCTTGAGGTCCAGTCGCGAGAGGAATTTCGAGAACTGATTCGGACACACCCGGCGGCACAGCTGCAAGTCCGGCTGCAGGAGTTTGAGAGCTTGGGTGCCGTTCACGTCAATACAGCTGAACTTGAAATCCAGGTGGTCTATAGAATCCAATCCAGGCTGATTGTTCTCACTCCGCTCTAGGCTAAGAGTCAAAGTCCCAGCCAAGCCGACTGAACACATCAAGGCCAAGAAGGGAACGCCCGAGCCCAAACAGTTTTCTTCAAGAAGGTCCTGCAAGGCCACAGCTGGATCCGAAGGACTTGCAGAGACCCGAAGCCAAAAGCCGTGAGCGCTAATAGCGTATTTTCGTTGACCTGAAGCTTCCAGGTCTTCGTCACCGCGCAGGCATGCGCCCTCCTGGGCCTGTCGCGCGGTTGCAAGTTCGTGGAACCCGGGTCAGGGTTTAGCATTTCGGGTTTTGGGTTTGGGATTCAGGGCCTAGAGCTCTCTGATATACAGTCCGTTGCTGGGGTGTTCTGATCTTCAGTTAGTCTGGTGTTTGCATCGTGCTCCTTAGGCCTCCATTGGACTGCAAAGTGGAGGTCGACAGCATCTCAGAGGACTTCGCAGAAGCGGGCCACTGAAGGTTTCCTCGCTTCCCGAATCCTACAATCCGATAAATAATCCTGCTAACTACTATATCTATATGCTTTCACCTTTCAATTTACACTCTGAAAATACGAACTCCTGTGAAGAACTTGAGACATTCTGCATATTGCAGGATGCACTGTTGCTTGTCAGGCCTTGTTACAGCATTGGGAGAGCAGTCTCCCAGCAAGAATTGCTCTGCAAGACTGACACATCTACAGAACTGGCCTCGCACTTTCAGACGTGCGCAGTTGGGGGACGAGCTGTTGTGCGTCAGTGTGATGCTAGTTCACGTTTGAAACGAGCCTCGCTTTGCGAGCATACCCGTGCCGGTCGTGAGGATCGAGATGCGTAGATGCAGTTTGTAAAGTACCAACGTCCAACAACCGGCATTGCCCCCGCCATGACAGAGGCCGAGGGCTACATCGAGTTAAGCCAAGCTGGAGCGTTGCAATCAAGCTTCGATTGCAGCAGACGCCTCTCATGTGCTGCCTGTAATTCCAACCAGGCTTCCTGGTAGTCCGACGGAGTTGATCAGCAGGACACGACCCGCAACACAGTGGGGGTGGAGTGGCACGTTGAAGCGCTAAGCCCAGCTTTGCCGATGCAGTGCCTGTGGTCATACGGCTTTCCTTTAACCTTCGTGGCGCAGCGGTTTTCAAGGCATCAAGCCCTTTCTACACCTTGACTTGTCAACCTTCTGCGGGGCCGTGACATACACCCCTACTTTGTCCGCGGACAGCGTACGCCACGGACTCTATGAGCTGTTTCAATCTTCTTCAGATTTCTTGATGTCGTTCCACTCGGTATCTGAGAAGGGTAGGGTCCTGAATGATTTCAACTTCCTCAGGGTTCCTTCATGTACTTATAGCAAGCACATCAACTGGCTTATTGCTTGTGCCAGAGGAATATGAAACTTTACGTTGTTCCGAGGTCAGCGGCCAGCCTTTGCTGCTGGGAAGGGGCTTGAGCTTCATGAAGATCTGCCCGAAGACAGGCTGGGGTAAGGGCTACGTAGGATTATGGATATGGGGTTTGGAATTAGTGAGAGGGCCTGTTTCAGCTGGACTGCCGGGCGTTGCAGGCTCAACAGACTTTCAGATTGAAGATGTTGGAAGTTTCACAGGTCTTGCAGTCAGTTCAGCTTTGTTTGCACATGCCTCTGAGGTCTCATTGCAAAGGCGACTGACATCGCAGAGGCTCGAGAAAGCCGAGATCCACTCCTGTTTGAAGGTCTTGGCTGTGCCGAGGGTACTGGTCACCCGACCCGAATCGAACCTGGACCACAACCCCATGGTACCCAAACCCGCGTCACCTATCCACACAGGGCTTCCTGGTTTTCCCTCGGCCTAAGCTCGCAGCCTTGACCAGGTCAAAGCCTAGACAAGCTGAGCCTGAAGGTTTTTTCTGAATCGAAGCTTCGAGCCTCAGCAAATCCCAGAAAGATCCCGACGATTCCATAGCCCTACATTACATAGCATTACATAGAGTAAACCCTCAGCGCTCAACCTGAAATTCGAGCATCTGTGAATGACTTTGACAGACTTCTTGGGCTGCAGGCTCCCTGGCGTGCGATTGGCCTCTTTTTGGCTCCGTTTGCGTCGGGAGCCCGGTTCGGCTTCAACAGAGTTGTCGAAGAGGGAAAAGCCTGCAGTGCAGTCTGATCACCGTTTTTTCAGAGGCGGAGCATTCGGGACATTTCCCGGCTACTGCGAGACTGGAGCTTCTCATCTGCAAGGGCCTCAGCAAAAAGTCGCAGGCTCCATATCTTGTGACTACGGGTTATAACCTTGTTCATTCTCGGTCTGCTGAGATTGAGGTGGGTTCTGATTGCTCCACTGATGTCCTCAGTGAAATACAAATGCCTCCTAGCCGTAGGATTTGAGCGACAGAGCCGTCAAGGCTTCAGTTCTTGCAACATGCTCCCTTTTGCAATTGCGTGTCTTTCTGCATCTAGCCTGGCGGGCCTGTTTGGAATTGGTCAAGTCCTGCACACGCTTCTCAAACGGGATTGGCCTGATTGTGTGCAGATCCCGGGTCTTCGGTGCCGGTATTCGAACGTCTTCGCTGAATCCTCGGATCGAAGGTCATTGCAGTGGTACTCTGCGCGGTCCTCTTCCTCGACAGGCCCAATGTCGTTTGCTCGTTGGTTTGGCAGGGCACAGTGGTGCAGGGGCAGGCTGAGGTCCATTCATTCATTTGGGCGTAGTGTTCTCAACGTCCTCAGCAAGGGTTGATACACCAGGTACATCCATGCATGCATGCATACACACACACACACTTCCACTTGTATTATTATTGTTATGATTAGTCTTATTATTCTTCTTGCTATTACACTTATTATTCTTATTATTCTTATTCCTCGTACTCTTATTATTGTTGTTCTTCTTATTTTTATTATTCGTATTAGTCTTTTTATTATTATTCTTATTCTTATTATTGTTATTCTTCTTATTCTTATAACTGTTCGTATTCTTTTTACTATTATTGTTATTCTTCTTATTCTTATAATTCTTCTTATTCTTCTTATTCTTCTTATTGTTATTATTATTCTCTTCTTCTTCTTATTCTTACTCTTCTTCGTATTATTCTTCTTCTTCTTCTTCTTCTGGCTTCGGGGTTCTTTTGTGTAAAGTCCATTAGAGTCGAACCTACGTACTGCTCCTAATCGACATGCCTCTTCCTCATCTTCTTCCACCGCCGTAAGAGGGTCTTACATGGTCTTACGATGCATCGATTCGGGCAATCCTTACAGATCCGCGCCCCATGGGCGTGTGCCCGGCTGTTGTTGGGCACACCCGACAGAACTCTCACTGGACCCGCTCAGTTGTCAAAAGACATCAAAGGCGAAAGCAGGTACTGAACCGACCCAATACAACAACAATAGAAGACCAATGGACACAACACAGAACATGCTAATCCGGCGTGGCCGCCCGAAGTGCATCTTTCTGATCGAGTTCGGTTCTGATGTTCCAGTTGGAATTACGACAAGTAAAATCGGAAGTCAATGTCGACAAATTGGATTCCACTGATATCGGCATACTCAGGCAGCTAGACAGCGTGCAGGGAGCAGGTCTGCAGCCCCAGCCAGCGGGCACAGTTCGATGAGTTGCGTGAAGTTTCCCGATGCAAAAATAAACTAGGTCGGGCTCTGCACTGCTAGCAGGTGTGAATCGCAACCATACTGACAGGTCTTCACTGGACATGCTGCGCGATGACATCGACACGATAGACGACTTCCGGAATCAGCTCGATCAGTTCCAGCCTCAGGAACGGAGAGATATCTCGGACGGAGCTCTGGGCGAATCCAATCCTTTAAGCATTAAGGCATCAACTGCAACTAGAGTAAAAAAAGAAAAGCGTGAGTGGTATCAGCTCAATCAGTCAATACCGTGCCTTGAGCCCGGAGAGCCTCGTTTTTGCACATGAACGATATTGAATGTGTGACATTCTAAAGGCTCAGCAATCACACTCATGCATGGAGCTGTGGTGCAATACCAAGATAGTTTCTCCTGACGAAGACTTGACTACAAGAGAACGTGCTTATTTTGGCCTTGTCTTGTCGACCAATTAACCAATACAAAGAAGATATATGCGAAACAAGAACCTAACAGTAGAAGCACGTCAGATTGAAGCTGAGGTGTTGGCAGAGGTGAAGAGATGCCATGCTAGCCGTTGGCGTTTCGCAGCATGGGACCCTTGTTCGCTGGCCTGCGAGGTCATACCTTCGCAGAACAGACAGACGACATCTCTGTGTGAACTTATACCGAGAACACAAACGAACATGTCCGTCTCGCATGTTCAGGTCTTTGGCGCCGTCGGCCACTCAAGAAGCTTTTTGGTGTGCCCATACTCCTTGGAACATGTGGATGCCATGTCATAAGTGCTGGACTGTTCGAGCATAGAGAAGTCCAGGACTGTCACTGCTCCTATCTGGCCTTTGGTAAGGTCCGCGCATGCAGATCTCAAAGCCTTGCTGGCAGAGGTCGTTGCAGGCAGCCTGATGTGTTTGCTGGCGTCACTGGACCACTGATGAAGTACTCGAAGGTTGCATCTCTACACTCACAGAATATACCTGGATGGAGCCTGCAGCATTCTGGTTAGAGCGGATTGGCTTTGCCATTCTTGAGCATTGAAACTACTGCAAGATGTGCAAATACTTGTTCAGGCTTGGGTCGGTTTGGCCAAGCTGTGTGCTTGCAGAAGCACACAAGTGAAGAGATCAAGCACCCAGCCCAGAGCACTCAGAAGCGAGGGCCTCGCAGCCGCTGCAGCATTCGTCGCAGACCAGACCTTGTTGAAAGCCTAGCACCTGCACCCAAACGGACCGAACTTTGCTTCGTTCCTGCACGTAGGGTGCGTCGAAGAGTGAACCAGGGTTTAGGGCTGCGGAGTGTGGATACTACATACTCACATACATCCAGGCTTCGGATCCTTGGTATGAAGAGCCCGGAAGCACACCCCTGTTTGCGTTGCCAGGTGATAAGTTCTGACCGCCCCTATCTTCGACGCCTGGTCACTGCGGCCGCCGTGGCTGCCTAATGTTGGCCTTCGAAGTGCTTTGATCTCAAAGCTCTCAAAGGATCACGACTTCGCAACGCTCAGTGCCAGAAGGTTTCAGTGATAGTTGTAGCTCGTTGGCTGTCCATAGATACCGTAGAAGTACCAGTGATCCTGAAAGCAGCAACTATTGGGATGTGACGGGTGTAAGACCACCAGCTTCATCTTCAGATGCAGGTCGGAGTTCGAAGTAGGTGAGGATCTCGAGCCCCGCACCCTGCCCTCAACCCCGACTCTCAAGAAGGGCCCTCCTGAAAGACATGCAGTCGCGTCGACTTTCAGAGTAGCTGCGCTTTGTGGCGCACTCCAGGAGTGCCGCTTCGGCCCACCAGAGAAAGATCTGCCGTTGGCTTTCACTGCTTTAGAAGATCATGTGTAAAAACCCTACTTCCGCTCTCGGACATTTATGTTGTCCGCGAGGGCTGAGCTCTGCGCTCTGCCCAAGCAACCTTCAATGTTCAGAACTATCACAGCATTGCCTGTTCATGCGGCGAATGAAGCATATCCTTGAACAATACAGAAGGAACTGCCATGGGGCCTGAACAATAAGAATCTAAACACAATTAATAATTACTAGAGTTGTGTCTGGGCAGTACGTGTTTTTCTCTGTGGAGGGCCTCCGGTGTGACTATTTTGAAGACCTGGGGCTCCTGACAAAACGTCATCGGCCCGTGAGCCTCGGATCCCAGCTCCTCATCAGTAGGACCGTAGGAGCTGCTGTGATTTTGTGTAGGATTCATGTAGGAGCTGCTGTTGTTCAGTAGGCATTCGAAAACCGGTTCCATCACCAGTCGATTGAGGCATCTGCAAACGTCATGCCACTTCACTTTCGGAATCAGTCCACCAACAATCAAAGTGTAGGCCTCCGCAGCGTATTTCCTAGTCTAATCCCAAAGCGATGCCTGTGGCTCCTCGCATGATTCATGCATAGTTGCCACACCCTGCCATTGTTCAAGCATGCAGGCCCTTCGTGGTAGCTGAGCAACAATCCGAATTCAAGACTGAGGGGTTGGAACAGTGTCGGGAAGCATGGTCAGTGTAGGAAGCTGGCAGCCCAGCGCAATTGCCAGCACTTCTCACAGGCTATATCCAGGTCAGTTATGTTCAGTTCAACCTTCGAAGACTCCAACTACGGTGGGCCTGCCTCCGTATGCAGAATAGAGGAGATCATGTTACATAGATGTTGTTGTTTCGTTTCTGTGAGCTGTTCATACTGTGTTTATATACTGCATGCATACCTACCTGACTGCCTAACTACCCATATGCATGCGTGCATGCATACATACATACGTACATACTTATATTCATACTTACACAGACATACAAACATAAACGAGTACGTACATACGTGCATGCATACATACGTACGCGTGGATGCGCACATGCATGTTATACATGCAGGTATAGATGTTGGTGTAGCTATAGGTCTGTACTGACATGTCTCTTTGCGTCTGCATTTGCACAGAAGTACATACTGTATGCTCATGGTTGCGGCAGACGCAGAAAAGATGCACAGTCGCCCTCCCATCTTCAAGCTGTAGTTCTGCTACCCTTCGTGAAAGCAGATGGGTTCTAAGATTTTGGCGAGGGGCGGTTTTCTCTTGGCCATCAGTAGCACATCAGCAGAACGGTTTCTGATCTTGCAAATATAGTTGAGTTCCGAGGCATCTGAAGCTGGCTGCTTGGAACGTGGTGTGTC
>CAJNDV010031120.1:0-15943 GCA_905221635.1 Symbiodinium sp. CCMP2456 | reverse complement strand
CATCACCAACCTCATCATAATCATCCCGTGTAGCATCCCCTTGAGGGAACCCATCCGGGAGTGCAGACTACACTTCTTCAGAGTGTGTGTGTGTGTGTGTATGTGTGTGTGTGTGTGTGTGTTTGTGTGTCTGTGTGTGTGTGTGTGTGTGTGTGTCTGTGTGTGTGTGCGTGTGTCTGTGTGTTCGTGTCTCTGTCTGATTCTCTCTGTGTGTTTGTGTGTCTGTGTGTGAGTTTGTGTGTCCGTGTCTGCGTTTGCGTCTGCTTGGAGTCTTCGAGTTTCGACGGACACTGGCATCCACCAAGTCATCCCAGGAAGCATCTGGTGGCAGCCTGTACAACATGGCAGGGATCCCAGACCATCCCAGCAATCGCAGTTTACGCCGACAACTCCGTTACCTAATGCAATCCGGCATCTTCGCATGTTTCACGACCATAACTGATTCTCGGCACAGGACATGACAGTCGACCAGCGAAGACAACCTCTGCCTCAGTCAGCTCCAGGATTTTTGCAGTCCAAAGTGTTTGTAAATCTTGCGTCGCGCCGACAAAGTCTTGTGTCATCTAAGGCTCATAGCAACCTCCAACGCCAGCCAGTTACCCTCTCCACTTGGTCGTCTTCTCCTGATTGACACATTTCACCAGCCCGTCCTTGTGTCCCAGAGCCATGCCAATCCTTGCGATTCGTTCAGACTACCAGCTAGCTGCACCGGACTGCTGAGGTGTCTGCCTTTGCTGAGAATTCTGGTGCAGCTGATGCCTGGAGGGCGTGGATGCAGTTCACGAACCAGTGCTCTCCAGCACGTCAGCGAGCGAGAGAGGGAGAGAGAGAGAGAGAGAGAGGCTACGGGGTCGGGGGCTCACTGCATAACCACTTGTAGCATACCTCGTTTTCTGATGCCTTGGTCAGAGAAGACCCCAAAGCCGACCACTCAATAGTAAAAGGGGTGGTCGGGTGGGCCAATGGCCTGAGGGTCCCGCAAACGGACCCCTACGCCCGGCAGAAAGAAAGAAAGAGGGAGGGAGGGAGGGAGGGAGGGGGGAGCGGGCGAGCGGGGCTTGCCCTTCCCGCCCATAGCCCTGGCGAAGGAAAGCGAGAGGGAGAGGGAGAGGGAAAGGGAGAGGGAGAGAGAGAGAATAGACTGTGGAAGAAGAGAGGGAAGACGAAGAGACAGAGAGATCGAGGGACAGAGAGAGCACAACAAAGGCAAAGATGTAAAAGAGGCAGGGATTGTACTTCGATTGGGGGCGTCGGCAACTTGCACCACGAGGCTTCAGGCATGTGAGATGTTTCGGCCACTTCAGACTTCCTCTTCATCAGTTACACAGGAAGGGTTGGCACAGAGCATGAAGGTAGGTGTGTTTGTTGTGTGGGCAGGTGGTAGTCGGATGGTGTTTCAGGTTGCCGGGTTCTAGTCCCGCTCACCTTGGTGCTGCCTGCAAGAACGCAGGCGGGCGGTGTATGGCAGCTGGGCTGCGATTTTGAGGAACGAGACTTGCTTTTGCGAGCGCCGTGGTCTCGAATCAACAAAAGTCCCGAGCCAGCTTCCACACCCCCCTTGCCAAAGCGTCAGGTACTGCAACTGCGCACAGGATCGGCAGCTCAAGGCGGACCCGCGGGCTCACAGGCAAGGCGGTTTGGCCCTGTAGCAAGCAGGATTTTGGGACAAGACAGCTTCCAGCAGAACCCTGCGATTTGAGCTGGTGACAGACGCAGCACTGCACAAGAGACTGACAGACCTTAGAGTCCTGGAGACTGGTGTGCAACATCCCGTACAAAAGATTGAAGACCAGAAAGCACGAACTTTCCGAAGTGCCGCAGGGTTTGCGGCCGCACTCCGATCTTCGCGTATGCCGCGCCGGGCGCTTCCCCTGAGACGATGCGACCACCCCATGCAGCGGCGTAACTAATCGGCGGAGGAGTGTAATCGTAGTAATAGGTCATCTTGCTGCCGGAAGGCGCAACAGCAGCTTGATACTATCTTTGAGGATTCTGGAACCAGGCAACGAGCTGAAGCTCGGGAACGTTGCATGGTGCCTACGGTGCCTGAGAAAATATTGACTTTTCGCTTCTGCCCTTCTGCGAAAGCTCAGTCAGGGCTTGGGCTCTTGTAGTGCTAGAAGTATGAGGAAGTATATTCAATTAAAGATTTATGAATATTTGTTAGCGTCTAACGAGCCCCAACAAGATCTGGCTCAGGCCTTGAGCCTTCCGATCTGAAAGCGATTTGCACCAACATGACTCTATCTTCAGAGACCTCGTCGTCTTTCGGCAACCCCGCGCAAGAAAGGAAACACTCTTCACTTAAGGTAATTCACCGGGGCCATGAGTTCATTGCAACAGCATACGACCGTACAAGCGCCAAATGTGACAGCTCAAGCTCCTGGTTTGGTTCAACCCCAGAGCGAAAGTGTAAGCACTCCTTTCGAGACTTTGTCGCCGGAACGAGACAAGCCCAGACAGCTGTAGGGATCCAGACGCTGAGCGCCTGAACTGCATCTCAGAAGGCACGGACGCAAGTTTGGAACTTGAAGGATCTCCCCACAGAGACACCCGCACTGTTGATTTATCCCGAACAGTGGTGACTATTCATGTTTGACGGGGCTCTATGTCCGACCGGACAGAACATAGCCATTTGCTTGCAGCCTGGATTCCGAAGCCTTCCGAGAAGCAGGACTGGTTACATGCGACATCGTGCAGAAAAGCTCGAATTCATGGCATCAGTGAGTGCCAGGATGGCCCCATGTACGGCGCTCGAAGCTTCAATAGCTAGGTCCCACAGAACCGCCGCATATCATAAACGCAGAGGTGCAAGATGAGCTTCAGGCACCGAGCCCGACCCCTACTGCCTTTTCCCGAGGGATGTTATAGGAGCCCCCCTCGTGTCTCGACAGCTCCCTTGTAAACGCGCTGTTGTCTGGGATATGTTGATGAGCAGCGACAGGCTAAGGACATTGTACGCCTGTCAACAGCGAGCAGTGTCCTTATTGGGTGGTTCCATTGAGCAACCACGGCGAGACCAGTTTCGGGCTTCATCTTGCAAAACCGCCCACATACTTTGCTTGAGCGCACGGCGCAGGGCTGCTGTGCCAGAGCGGCAGCGAGAGTAACAAGTCCGAAGCCTTCGACAAGCAGAGTTTCAGACCACGAACCCGTTTTGATTAAAGTTGTTTCTGCCGGTACAGTAGGGAGAAGCAAAGTTCCGAGCCTGCACACACAACCTCAACAGCAGCCAGCGAACACTTCAGCTCGATAACGGCAGATGCCCGTTTACTCGTCTAAATGCCATGTGGACACTTTGGGCTCTTTGGCGTCAGGAAAATGAAGAGCCCAACCTGCACTGCTGACGATGCTGTCGTGCTTGGCTCCGTCGTGTATCTTATTTGATCTTATTTGTGCATTTTCCGGATCTATCTGTTTTGTGATCTTCGTGATCTTCCCAGCAAGCCACAGCCCTAGTCGCTCTTTGGCAGCACATTTAACCCACTCGCACTGGCAGCACGAAGCCCAAAACTGACCACAAAACGGGAAGGGTTTCTGCACTAAGGAGATTGAAGATACACCTGCCACAGGCTGGAACATGTGCATCTGCTGGCTACGAACCACAACCATGCATGCTCTTTGAAATCAAGTCTTTGCCGAGCAATGATACGTACATAAATGTACCATTCCCTGGTAACCCTGGTAGATACAATGACAACCAGCATTGAATTCGGGACGAGTGAAGGAAGAAAGCCTTGCTCCGAAGCCATAGTCTGCTCAAGTGTTGTAGACGTGGTGATGAAGCCGCTGTTGCCAGAGGCATTCACCAGACACATTCAGGTTTCGTAGCAGGCTCCCATACGCAGGTGCTTGGCACCGTTCTTTGGCACAGACTTGCTTGCAGATTGGCCTGGACATTTCAATTCTATTCTTCTAGCGATCCGCTTGTGTGGTGTTTGACGGAGAAGTAAGTGCGTGGCCGGGCACAAACTGAGCTGCTTCTAAGCTAGATGCGGCGCACTTGACAGTCCGTTTCGGGCCCGTCACACACGAACATGGAGGGCGAACCTGTAAGTTTGCGCCTGGCTCTAAGACCCTAAACTTTGCACTACGGTCCTTGGCAACGGCCCAGACTTCGAGGCGTTTGTGACTTTCGGCAACAATGCATGAGCTCTTCCGTCCTTCCTATTTCTATTTGCACGTGATTGGGACGTTGGGATGCACTCCTTAGGTTAGTGTCACTGGCGGTAGTGAAGCCTCTCGAGGCGTGCCGAAAAGCCACCCAACCAGTTTTCACCTGTACGATCCCGATTGCAGGGCACGAGGCTCTGCAGTGAAACGATGTTTGGCCACGTGACTTGAGCTGATCTCTGGATTTCAGAGATCTGAAGATGGAGCGTGTGGCATTCGGATTCGCCCGTTGTTTTCAGCCAGTCTGAGACGGATTGTAAGAAGGCTCACGACTCGGCGCTGCCTGGATGATCTGCCGCGTTCGGGCCACGCCAGCGATCCAGCTCAGTGGAAACGCCGGGCGTTCGAAGCCTTTGGAGCCGGAGTCTTGTGACCGTTCAATAAACCGCCTGGCTGGTGTAGAGAATCCACCGGCACGAGCAGGACCCCACATCTGAAACATCCAGATTGCGTGTTCTGTTTTCCCTTGCTCGGGTGTCAAGCTTAGGAAGGCTGTTGCAGCGGTGGCACTCGCTTCAAGCACCTGCATCAGCCGCGATCCAGGCCTTGACAATGCGCAGAAATTGGAGTTGCGGCCGTGGCCACGTCGGCCCGCGGGAAACACAGAAATTCCGATGTATCAGCCTGAGGCACTTGCACAGTAGACATGCATGCACAGAGGGAGAGCGAGACATCTCGCTTTGCCGTGCAACCCTTCCCTTCCGACCCGGTTTTCCAGAGTGACCGGCCTTGGCAGAGGTGTCACTATGGCGAAGGAGACCTCCCGCAGGTGCACGCCGCGTCACGTCGCTTCGCCAAGAGATGGGCAAAGATGTTCTTAGGGTCTTTTCGGCATGGCACGCCCCTGCCGGCGCCAAAGCCCTCGTTGGATTGGGTGTCGGAGCCTGTGGCGCTGATCTCAAGAGCCGTGGTGCAAAGATCGTTGCTCTGCAGGGCTCAAATCATACGAACGATTGCCAAACTCCCGGGATTTCCAGAGCATTTTCACCTTATTTGAACCATTCGGTGCAGGTTTCCAAAATTTGTCCCAGCCTGCGCACTCGGCTTCTTGTTCCCAGCCCTCTCCTGTCATCTACACAATGGTAAAGCATCATATGATGAGGCTTAGGTCATTCTGGCTTGGAAACTTGCAAAGGCGGGTCGTAGGAACTGAATTCCAAAACTCCTGGTTTCGCGACATGCTCCCGAGCAAGAAGTTGCCAAGCACCTTTGCTCGTTTTTTGGGAGCCACACATACCCGGCTCGGCGAAACGAGCTGCAAGTGGTGATGTCCGTGTTCCTGCCCGGACAGGCTCAGAGTTTTAGCCGCCTCTTCCCAGCAGTCCGAGCCTTTCCGATCATGCTGGAGCCCATGCTCGTGTGGCTATGCATGGAGCTTGGGCGGAGAGGGGAGGTCCCAGAGGCAGGGCGCATGCGGAGGGCCGAAACCACAGCTGAGGCTTGCAAGTTAGCACGTGCTCGAAGAACGCGGACCTGCGCTTGAGTCGAGCTCGCTTTGTTAGTTTTGAGCTTGCCTTTACAAGCGGCAAGCTTTTTCGGCTGTCTCGGCCACGCAGTGGATAGACTGGCAGACAGGGTACTAAAGAAGAGGAAGCCCATCCGGCGTAGCCTCCACGTACCCCCTGCGTGCTTGTATGTCATCTGAAGCCTCGAGCTCGTACCTGCCGCCTACACTCCGAGCCAGCAGAGGCATGTTGCAGGGCCAGTTTGGCAACCGGCCCATGATTCAGAGGAAGGCTGTTCACTCGCAAGTCTTCGCAGTAATCACAGCTTTCGCAGAACAGTGTTCGGCACGTTTCCGTTCTGTGTGCCAAAGGTGTGAAGCCCGGGCACGCTCCCGAAACATCCTTGTCCGCAGATCTTTTCCTGTATGCAGGTGTTTTCAGCTTCTTCGACATGTGAAAGCTTTGCAGCAACTACAGCTTTGCCCATATCCAGCTGCAAGATCTTTTCGTCGTGCACAGACCTGCGTCTGTCTAGGCGCTGCAGCGCGGCCGGGAGCGTATTCCTTTTTCGCATCCGTGAGGCTACAGATAGCACGCACTTCCCTAACATTGAACAGCGCTCAGGACCTTTCTTACCTTTGTGGGACAAGTGGGCAGCTCGGCATGCATCTTTTGCATCTAATTGTGGGTCAGATGCCCGACGCAGGACATCGTCCTGCTGTGACACGAACTCAAGCGCGGCGTCTGCACGGGAAGGCGGCCACGTGATGCCTCCGAGGAAGCTTTGCATTCGCAGGATCGTATGCTTGGCTGCTGCCGGGCGGTGTCCAGGATGTTTCTTTTCTGTCAAACGCAGAGGGCCTCCCCCCCTATGCTTAAGGACAGCCCTGATGAAGCCTGCACTTGAAGACACTTGCCCAGAAGTCCAGCAGGGCGCCGCCGGACGGATGATGTTGCAACTGCAGTTGCTGCAAGTCGCGCATGGGTGCGAGTAAGCTTTGTGTGCCATGACTCCCTCAGCTTGGGTGAGGCTGATGCAGGCGTGTCCACTGCAAGATCTTTAATTGGTTCCAATCCGAAAGGAGGCTATGTGATGCCTCGGTGCTACTACTTTCGTCGCCCGTCTCAGGCAGAAGAGGTATAGAGGTGGGAGGCAGCTGTAAAATGTGTGTTTGATCGAGGCTTCAGCTGTCCTGTACTGCAGCCGTCAAAGTCTTAGAGTGCGCGCGAACGTGCGCGAACGTGACTAGTGGCACGTTGAAAGTCTCAGAAAAAGCTCGGCAAAGCATGGGCCAAGCCATGCTTTTTTCCCCAGAGAGACCTCCAATCCTCAGCCCTGCCATCAATCACAAAAGCCGGCGATCCCCTCCAATCCTCGCTCGCTCCCGCAAAGGTGCACGGCTAAGGTCCCATTGGCCATCAGACTCTGAGTTGGGCCGATTCACCGCTCAACGAAGCAGCACAGGCTCCTGAAAGCCCCAAAGTAGTCTGGGAGATTACATCCATGACGCCCACCGACAAAGTGGCCTGCCGGAAGACGGTGAACACAAAACAGCACACCTCGCACGGGCCTTTGGCATCACAAGTGTCTCTGTTGGTGCCTTCTCCGTTTCTGCCCGTTTCATCGCCCTCTCTTCCTCTTGGAGTGATAGGTCTCGACACTAAACCTTCCGGCACCCTTGCCGGCCCTGGCCTGAATGCGTTCAATCCAGAGGTAGTATGCGTTGCAGCCTGAGCCTGTAGGCGATATAGACTAGTGATTTCCAGCCAGAACATGCCACCTAGAAAGCGGTGTTGGGGCATGTAAGGATTTCAAGGTCGGTTTCGGGGTTTAGGGCACAGGCCGCACATTGGGGGATTCAGGGTTTGGGATGTAGCAGCTTCAGGCTTCCACTTCCACTTTTGAGGGACATGTGCACACGAAAATCTGAGGCTTCGTCGAACTGCTCGGCCCGGCCCCACATCCTGGTATCCACCCTTGGACTGTCACGGGCCCACTATGCGCCTCTCCAGAATGCGCCCCCGCAGATGGATACCGCTAATTCGGCTTAGTAAGATCTGATAAGCCTTAATAAGGCTTATTAGCGGCGTCCACAACTTTGGGCAATATGCCTTTAAATTTGAAGCCTGAACTGTGGCAGGCATGCGCCCCCCCAAACGATTAGGCCTTATTAAAGCTTGTTAAGCTCTATTAAGCACGAATAAGTCTTGGTAAAGCCTTATAAGTCCCTATAAGTGTTTGTAAGTCCTTTTATTGTCAAGCGTGGTTCTGAGTTTTGGCGACGCAAATACTGCCTTCTGAGCCCATGACATGCTTACTACTTTGTGGGGGTGCATCATGGAGAGGTGCAAACGCTACCCATGAGACTGTACTTTCAGTAGCCGAGTTGAGCAGGTTAGCTCCGGATCTTCCGCGGCAGGGCGCTTCCGAGCGCAGCCACTAGGCTTCTCCAAGGCTTCGATCAGGGCCACCGCTTCTTTTGAACTTGTGCAAGCCGCGTCCAAGAGGCCCAAGCAGGAGGATGCGTTTGGTAATCCTGCGTATTCATGACCACCCCATAGCATCGAGACCTACTCACCCAACATGGTACTCACTTGCATGCCCAAGTTTGTTTCCACTCCTGGGAGTGATTACAGGGGGCCCCTGAGACTTCGGGCACCTATCGTGCTACGCCCCATGGCGCCTTGTAGGCTGCAGCAAAAATGTTTGGTCGCCGAATGGCTTTTTTGCGACATGGAACTAAACAATCTTGACGCCCTCCATAATTGCTCCGCCTGGGCTTCAGCACAGCATCTAGCAGAATCTAGCAGTCATATGAAGGATGCATGACCAGGGGCATGTGTGTAAAGAGACGGGCAGAGTCTTGTTGCATTGTCCGTGCTGCCTTGAAACCGAAGCACGCGTCCAGCCTGGTGTTGTCCGAGTCCTTGGGCTCCGCAGCCAATCCTTTGGAAGACCTTGCGCTTCTTTCAGCTCAACGGATCGGCGGATCGGGCTCCTAGGCCATGATCCGCCGTGCTGCTGCCTCCCATGCCACGTTCTCCTTGTGAAGAGGTGCTGCCTTAAGCAGCTGCAAGCATGCCCAGCCCCATTTTGTTGCTCTGCCCAGTCGGAGCACGTCTTAGTTCATCCGGAATCTGCTTGCGCATTGGAGTTGGCCCCAAGGTGACCTTCCTCGTCGCGGTCCTCTAAACGCTTTGGCCCTTGAATGACCTCCTTGACTTGCTGCCCGCTTGTCCAGTCGCTGCATGCTGAGGAAAGTCCTTGGTGTGTGTTTCGTTTTGCCCACCATCCTGCCTCTGCTGGGTCTGCTGACAGCAAGGCTGCATAGCATGCTTTCCTACCTGGCAGAGGGTGCCAGACAACGAGGAAGCCGAAGCAGGCAATTCTGTCAGCTGCCAAGCTTTGGACGCCTTTCTCGTCACAGCTTTTGCCGGAAGGTATTGATTGGGCCAGACGAGCTCTGCATGTTCCTCAAAATCTGGCCCGGGAAACGTGCAGTTGCTATCGTCAAGGGCATGGTGGAACCTTCCAGACATGGTTGCAAGCGGTGGCTTTGTGGCTTTGCATGAACGTATCAGCAGGGCAGACAGGACAGCTGCAAGAAGCAACTGATGCATGTCTTCTAAAAAGATTCAGATGAATCTCCAAGATGCTACTGGTAGAACTGTAGCACTGGACTTTCAAAAGCAGCATCGGGATTCGTCAACCAGCGAGGCTCGGTACTGGCGCTTGACGACAACATAGGGAGGCCCCGCCAACTCACATAGCAGGCGTGTCCGTAGACCCTAGAGCCAAGAGGGGGTCAATTCCGGCCGGACTCTTGTGAAGTCATGGGTGCATGTCAGATGGATTTAAAGTTGGACTGCATCTGCATCCTTTGAAAGCTAGGGACTTCGTCATCCACGCATCCATAGCTTGCCTTGGTCCCTTCTGCAGCCGCGGCTCTTGCGGAGGCAGACTTGTTGTTTTGCGGGTTCTGAAGCCTGATTCCCTCTAGGGTACCCTAAATGGCAAGGCTCTTATATACTCAAGATCACGGTACCGGGACCCCCAAAAAGAGTGTAAAAGGCCGAATCGGAGCTTGAAGCCAGGAAACACGGACAGTCTCGAAGCTTGCTGACTGTTTCACAGAATCCCAGCATGGTCCTCTCTTTGTTACTGGTGATCTCGACGCATGGCATGGAGGTGTCTATGGTTTTTCAATTGCATGGAACCTTTCTTGTTCGGCCACAAGAATCCAAGAATCCCTTATCCCAAGCTGAGGATCCTTCGTCACCTTACTGGCCCTGTCGGATAGGAAGCAACTCAAGTTCAGAACCAGCGTGGATGGTGTGAGGCGATTGCAGAATCTTTGTTGGCCCCGCCTTGCGAGGTCTCAGAACTGTGCAACCGTAGGCACTCACAGGACATGACTCCTTTTGGAATCGGTGATGTCCTCCTCGTCAGAACTCTAGAACAGCAATTGACAGTCAAGACTTTGTCGTTTCGAGCCTTTTCATCGTGCTCCTGTCTGGAAGTGTACAACCTGTTCGCTTTAGCATCCTCGCTAAAGATTGATGCCGTCCATGACACGGACCAAAAGCTTTGCACATCATCGGTCATCGGTGAAGTCATAGACGCACGTCTAAGTTCACGGCGCAAGCGTGGCCTTTCTCGGAAGAAGAGACGGCGACTGCGCTTCTGATTCTGGATTTCTTGGAGCAAAGAGTCGGTGAAGTTCTGGTCACTGTGCCCGAACCGTCAAGGAGCAGCCGACGCGGCCGCAGATGCCCTTGCCTATGCGTTTCTTGCAGAGCCTCGGCCTCGAGCCTGAGCCTCGCTTTCGGTGTCGCCTTGCCGCGAAAACCACTCGGCTGGCCTCACACGGCAAACGTCTCGGGGGCTCTTGTGCCAAGCGCTGGCAAAGGTGGAGTATGTGGCGTATGAGCATGCGCATCACGCATCCGGATGCTGCCCTCACTTCGTCCAGTTTTCGCTCGGGAGCGCTCTTTCCTCGGGCAGAAAGGGGCCTTTGCCGAGCCCAGCTCCTGGAGTTCTGCAGAGGACCTTGAAGTGAGAGCTGAAGTCACCAGCGCCAAGGGGTGCTGACAGGGCTGACGATTGTGTGCGTTCTCTGACGGCCTGCGCGGTCTGCTCACGGCCCACGCGCCGAGGCCTGGCCTGCCTTGAGCTCTTGAGCCTGGGAAGCGTCCAAGCCCAAGCACTGCATGTTCGAGGTCGGCACAAGCAGCGTGCACTTTGCCACAGCGATTGGCGAGGTTGTGTGCATTATCATCCGCAGGATGGCTTGCGCGGCTTTCGTGTGCCATTTATTTGCAGTGAGACTTCTAAGTCACGCTTCGCAACGGGCTGGCAGTACTGATGGTGCACCATGGGGCCAAGGCTTTGTGCACTCGCCGCACAGCCCCTCAGAGCCCAGCCTGACTTCCACGGCGATCCGAGATCCGCGAGCCCAAGCAGTGCCGCAAGGCCCAGGCCGGACCGGCAAACTCTCCGTTGGGCGGCTCTCAAGCCGTGCTGCAGACCGACGATCCCAGATCTGTGCATCTGTGCAATGCAGATGCAAGGCCCACATCCTCGCGCTGGCTCGCCAAAAGTGCCCTGCCCCCTTCTAAAGCTGAGTCCATGGCTCTTCCTGTGATCTTCAAATCATGAGAAGGGGCCGGGGTCGGATACGCGGGGCCAGACTAGACAGTGCATGTCATGTCTAAAATAAAAGTCTGACTCGCTTTTCGGGAGACCTTCCTGGAAAATTCAAGCTCCAAGTGTGTGCAAGGCAGACAACCTGGAGTCGAGTCCTAACCTCACAGGCCGTCCCTGCGCAAAAGTGCACCGCAGGTCGTAGAGAGCCGGGAATAAGTCCAAGGCTACTTCAGCAGAGGCCCAGGTACTGCTCCGTGGCTTTTGTCTAGAACGATGCTCCTTCAGCCCGAACCAGGGACCACTCTACGGCTGCCTTCAATCCGCAACCAGCTCCACACTCCTTGGAATGTGCAGAGCGGTGACAGAGACACACTGGAGCATCCCAGCAAAGCCCCAAAGTTCCCAGACTCTGCGCGGGCTGGAACCATTTGTTGTACCCCCGTTAGTCCCCAAAAGAGTTCGAAGCCACTAGGCAGTTTAGGTTGGAAGCCCCTGCTTCGGGATCTTTAGGCTTTTCCGTGCAGCTGGAGGATCGGCCCCTCATCCAGAGGATGATGTTCCCTTGGAGTGGGTGATAGGTCTGAGGAGCCTAAACAGGGGTGTTGGGCCTTGAGGCCTTGAGGCACACTGCCCTTGAGCCTTGAGGCACACTGCGGCATAGAGAGGCAGAGAGAGGTCTTCAGCTTCACGAGCCTTCAGCCGGCTAGGGAACTCGGTGCTGGCCCCGGCTTGTGCCTTCGGAGCCCTGGGCTTCAAGGGTCAAGGGTCTGTCAAACTCAGCTGCTCTCGTGGCTGGATGCTTCCGAGTAACACTCAGTCGCTCTTCCGTGAAATTGCGGATGCAACTCGCTCCGATCGCGAGAAGGCCTTGCATAGTCTGTAGACTCGGACAGCCCTGGGGTTGTCCCGACCCCCATGCAACCCTTCTCGCTCAGATGCAACCCCGGATAGAGACTTTGCACTGGAGGTTTGAGGTGTGCTTTGGTTTAGGTGCTGCCCGTTAAACCGCTACCGGCATGTGGAAGCGTTCTTGTTGACGATTCGCGCGTTGGCCGTGTTCTCCATTGATCTGCCGAGGGAGAGACGGAGCATTGATGATTTCAAGGTTGCGGTGAGAGCTCGTGTGATGGAGTCGAGTCGATACGACGCTGCGCCTTCACGTGGAAGCAATCAGTCCCGCTGTAAGTCTCTCAGATCCCCGGGTCGGCTGCCATGCATCCTCACGAGATGAAGCGCTGCCTGCGCCCTCCTTGTTTTCTCCGATGATCTGCGGCCATGCAGACAAACCGCTCGGTCAGAGCAACAGCAGCTGCGACAAGTGGGGGCCAGAGGCACGCACGGCCGTCGCACGGCGCGATGAACGCTGAGCCGTTGGCCCTAGCGGGAAGCAGCGTAGCATTCCTTGCGACATCTGCAACTGTCGTAGCAGCCCGAAGGATTGGCCTGCACTGCTCAGCCGTCCATGTCGCTCGAGCGTCAGGCGACGCAAGCCTTAACCCCTCGAGGCGAAGAGGCGCTTTAGTTTAGAACGGTGCCTATCCTACCGATAGTACCAATCGACTAGCTCAAAACGAACCCGCCTCCTTGATTTGGGGCCTGGAATCTTCTCCGTCTAGGCATTCTCTCAAACATCAACTTCCAGGAGCGGACTCGCTGTAGCAAAAGCACAGCTTGCACCCCAGCAAACACAGCATTCGAAGCTAGCAGATGTCTGCCGTCTCCGCAGAGACGCTCCTAGGAGCGAGACACGTCCGGGAACGTGTTCTTGGAACCTTCCAGGCATTCAGTCAGCTATCTAGGCTACCTTTCCGTTTCGGTCTACTTCAGCGGATTCAGGACCAGCTCAGATGCTGACAAAGCAACGATTGGCTCAAAAATGTGTTAAGTCCCGAGCTCTATAAGTATTGAGTTACTATGCACCACAGAGCAGCATCACCCAAGCAGCCGACATGCCGTGCCGAGAGTTCCAAGCCCCCAAGCGCATGGCGATTCCAATGATTCCGGTTCTCAGCAGGTGATTGGCACCCTGAATCAGAGTCTTCTCTACCCGGGAGCGTTACCCAAGTTGTGCAACTGCATCTGGCCATTGGGGTCCGAATCCCTTGAGGCTCGGTGAGCCCCCAGTTCGCGAGAGTGAACCTTTAGTGTCCGCAAAGATGTTTTCCTCGTGGAACTCAACCTGTGCCTCAATGTTCGAATGGTCGAATGTTTGCCGGCCAACTACCACACGAAGCCTTCAGTTCGGGCACCTTGGAGTGATCGACGTCGCAGGTCCCGTTGCACAGACGCTCGTTCCCACTTTGCGGTCCCTGACAGCCGAGGCGAGCTGAGTGCCTCTCTTGCTCATGCTCTTTCCGGGTGAGCCGTGCTCGGGGATCTTGCAAACATGTTTCAAGGGCGGTGTCGTTCCCCATTCCTTCACGCATGCGCTGCCAAACTCCACCCAATGCACACGAAAAGAGACACCGGCAGAGCTTTGCCACCGTTTGCGCCCATTCAGGGCAGACGGCTCCGTGACTTGGGATTGCGAGTGTTCTCGGTTCAATTGCGACTTTTAGCGCTTTTGTCTTGCAGAGTCTCTGCAAGGGTGCTGACGGTGTGACTTTGACGGTTCGAGGATGGGAGTCTCGCGGCCGTTGCTGCCCTTCCAGCTTGTCCACGGGCACCATGCAAAAGCCTGCATGTTGGAGGGATTACGCCGTTGCGCATGCGCTTCTCACGGAGCTTCCTGGATGTTTTCGATTGTCGACCGGGAAGTGGGAGTGCAGGACGCGTAGATGACAACAAACATGACCACCACAACCCCGCAACTCCGGCGCATCCGGCACACTGGGGAGATCGAAGCCATTCCGCCTGCACACTACGAAAAACTCTTTGCCGCACACTCACTCGCTGCGTTTGCCGAGGCCAGCTGACTGCCTCGCTCACCGAGGCTCTGACACTCTCTGCCAAGAGCTCTCGTGGATGTTTCAGGTATTTCGGTATTTCTAGAGTGATTTCCACTCCCTCCATTTCTTCAACCTGCATGCAGCCCCAAACTGCACGCAACGCACACGAATTGGTAGACCGGCAGTGCTTTGCCGCCATGACAGCGCGTCCAGGGCAGACTGCTCCGTGACTCGGGCCGCGCTAGTGCTCGAGCGATCAGGTACGCTATGAGCCTTCAATTGCCGCTTTTCGGGTTTTTGTCCTCCACTGTGGTGCTGACGGTTTGACGGTACTCGCCGGTTCGGGGACAGCGCCTCGCGGCCCGCCGAGCAAAAAAAGCGCATGCTGTGGATGCTGCTGTGGAGGTTACACATGACATGTGCCTCCCATTTGTCCTGGCCAAAGCGCCCCCGGCTGGCTTAGATTCTGGAGAAGCCTGGGGCATGCTACAAGCACTTACTCCTCTGTGTTCCCTCCTCCTACGTCTTGGATTCACCGTGATCCGGTACAGCGTGCCGAGCAGCGGAAGTAGACATCTTGGAAAGAGCTTTCATAAGTGTAAATGCGCGGGGGCATAAGTTGGTCCTAGCTGGTCGTCCCTCTCCAGCCGTGGCCACAAGGGGTCCAGCGCGGCCGCCAAATTCTGCAGTGGCATCTAGTGCCCGAGCCCCGTGTGCTGGTTTCGTACATCGAGCCCACCAGGCAAGAAGAATCCATCGGTACCGGTTCAGTACAGGAAACACAACGTAACACGAATCGGGCAAGGTTGTACCGCAGCAGCATCTTTGCCCGGAAGGCGAGAATGGCAGTGGCCGTCAAGGCAACGTCTCTTTTGCTCAACTTGGTGGCCCAAGCCCAAAGCAGTCCTGCGTGCAAAGCAGTTGTTCTGTCACGACACCAAAGCCGAGTATCGCCCTTGCCACCGCAAGTCCTGGCACGATCAACGTGACCGCGGCAACGAAGACGGACAAAAGCAGGCGCACACTGCCTCAGAGGCTTCGGCCTGCACCCTTGCTGCGAAATCTGCCTTAGGATTTCGAAAATCTAGATTTAGCCGCCGTCCATGCAGACGGCTAGTGGTTGCCTTCTGCAGTTCCGGCTTACCCAGGTGTTTACGATAATTGCTTTAGCCAGAAACCGTGTGCAGAGCCACACCTCGCAATCGCAACTCACCGGCATGCATGCGCCGCCAGAAGCCAGAAAGCTTATAGCTTGACCTGCTACAGACTCGGCTGGCTGCGCAGTGCACCCCTGAGCTGCGATGTTTCTGCAAGTTGGCCGTGACACCTTCAACAACGGTATAGCAGCAGCCATTCGCGCCACTTTACAGAGCCTCTCGGATTTGGCTGTTGTTGAGTCTAGAACGCAGCAGCCACCTTGCTGTTGTCTTAGCAGGGCTGGATTGCATGCCAGCCGAGTCAGGGTAGGCTTGCCGTGCATGTGGCGCTGCCTAGAACGCGTAAGCTGGCGCTGTGTTGCCTCAGAGCGAGTTGCAACAGGATTCCTGTGCATTCCGAGTCACAACATCTTCAAGGCCAGCCATTGCCGCGCCTGCCCTTGCCTCGCACTTGCATGCTGTGCCGGCTACGTGCACGCCACAATGGATCGTCGGTGACAGTGGATCCACATGCTTGAGTCTTGACGAAGCCTGCATCACGAAAGAGACGGCATTAGACCTTGGGCCACTTTGTCCGGTGCTGCACCACAGGTCTGGGCTGTGTCCTGCCGAGCCAAATCGAGCTTACCGTCC
>CAJNDV010031119.1:23663-34227 GCA_905221635.1 Symbiodinium sp. CCMP2456 | reverse complement strand
TTTCGGGTTTATAGGGCTTTGGGGTTTAGCGCTTAAAGGGTGGAGGAGGACAAGACTCAACAATAGTTCTGCACTTGGCCTCGAACCTGCTTTCCTGAAGAGTAGTTTTTGTAAATCCACAACTTGTTCCACGAGGAGCTTTCACGAAGCGTACAAGCACTCAACAAGCACGCTCTTCGAGGTCACGATTAGAAAGAAAGGTTGGAGATACTGGATGCGCGTTGGGAGCTGGTTTTAAAACACAAACTGTAGGGTTTAGGATTTTGAGTTAGGAGGCTTACAGGAATGCCTGCTCCAGTCATGGGCATCCAGGCGTAGGCCAGGCAGCAGCAGCGAAGAAGCACCTGCGAGAGCGCCTCCAGCAAGTCACAAATCGCTGTAAACCCATCTAACTCCAGGTTCCCAAACCCATAAACCTAAGTAATCGGTTCACGGGCTTTGGGCAGTCACTTCTTATTGCTGTGAAGCCCTACAGAAAGGCTTGCTGGCCTTCTTATGCCAAGTGAGACGGTGGCGCTGGGCTGGAAGGCCCGAGAACTTCAAAGTTGCGTCCAAGCCTGAGGGTTTAAGGTGTTGTTTAAGCGTTGGGGCTTAGGGGTCTGGGGCTGAATTGCAATTACAATGAGCCCCCAAAACATTTCAACCGAAGCCTCTTCGCTCTGTAAACCTGAAATCCGAGCTCCCCCAATCCCCGAAGCCCTGAAATCCTAAACCTTCTAGGAGCCGTTCGAAAATCCAATCAAGTTCATGAACCCTATGCAAGACTCCGGCGGCCTGCAAGAGCCTTTGCAACTCTAGTTCAACTCTACAGACTCTATATAAGCTGACCCGTAAGAAAAGCATAACAACCCTGTGAAGGCTTACCCAGCGAGCCCAATTCCCCTTAGTTAAAGGAATATAGCCTAAATTATAGGGCCTTATAATATTATGGTTTAAGGTCTATTCCTTAATCAAGGGGTATTGGGCTCTCTGGGTACCGCAACCAACCAGACCCTGCAAACCTCATAAGACGAAGAGTGTGACAGAAGCGAAGCCTTAAATCTAAGGGTTTAGGGTTTAGGGTCCAGGGTTAGAAGTACGGGCCCCTAATATGGACCCCTAGGCCTGTCGAGGGACCCTTAAGGGTACATCCAGGGTATATAGCAGGTGTATTAACGCCCTGAGCCTTAAGACCCTAAGCCAGAACACCTAAACCCAGGTGTCATCCCGACTCTATGAATATAAATATTTACCTATATAAATAAATAAATAAACAAACAAATAAATAAATATATATATATATAACAGTTTTACGAAATCTCTATCCTTTACAACCGCGAATTGTAACCCCGAAGGCCCAAGAACCAGCGAAAAAGACCCTAGGCCCTAGACCCGAAACCCGAAACTCTAAACCCTAAAGCCTAAGCCCCAAACCTTCAGCCTAAACCCCAAGAAACCCTAAACCCCAAACCCTAAAGCCTAAACCCTAAACTCTAAAGCCTAAACCCGAACCCTCCAGGAGATCGAGTTCGACTCCAGGGCTTTGTGCAGGGAGGCCTCAGCTCTCGTTTTGCACTGTTTAGGGGTTTAGGGGGTTTAGGGTTTAGGGGTTTAGGGGGTTAAGGTTTAGGGTTTAGGGGTTTAGGAGTTTAGGGGTTCGGGGTTTAGGGCTTAGGGGTTTAGGGTTTGGGGTTTAGGGCTTCGGGGCTTCGGAAAGATGAAGCTGGCTTTAGAATGTGTAGGGGTTTTGGGGCTAGGGTGTAGGGCCTCCTGTAGGGCTTAGACTTTGGTTGAGCGTTTGGGATTTTTGGGGTTTAGGGTTTGCATGGTTTAGGGGTTCAGGGGCTTGAGGTTAAGGGTTTAAGGCCAGTCAGCAGCGACAAATGCCCGCCTCTCCAACAGTAGCGTCACCGCCACAGCCACTCCATCGCCAGCGGATAAGACCTAGCGGGTCAACAGCAATCAACAAGATATTACAGCACGACTGGCAGCTACGGAGCTAATCGTCGTTGTCTTCGTCACAGTACTCATGCAAGACCCTTCGATGATTGCGGAGATGAGAACCAAGGGCATGCCTTCAGGGCTGAGGCTGTGGCCCAGAGCTAGGCAATGAGCCACTGCTTTCATCCTGCACCCAGAGAAAAGCAGACCCCGTGGTCCTAGCTGCCTCGTGTGGTCGCTTGATTTCAGATGGGTTGTGCAGTCGCCGCTCACGGCCCGAGTATTGAAACACGAATCTTTAACAGAATCTTTATGCACGGAGCCCTCATAGGGGAATCCGCCCCTGCAGATACTGGCACTCCGTCCGACTGATGCTGCGGTGGCCGCTCTGCTGGCGCAGCGCATGCCCGTGGAGGAGGCATTGTAAGAAGTCGTAGAATGCGTAGAAAATCACTGCATACTCCAAAACCATATTCTAATGATTCTACTGCTACATGTCTAATGTTTCACTCCACGAGTGTTTCGGGTTCTTTAGGCTCAGAGCTCACAGAGGGTTTAAGGTCTACAGGCTTTCCAGGCGTCGGGCTTCAGGCACTGTATTCAAGATGGTAAGCATCACTAAATAGGGTCTAGTGCGCAGGGTTTAGTTTAGGGTGTAGGGTTTAGGGTGTAGAGTTTAGGGTTGAGGATGGTTGAGGGTTTAAGGGGTTCTATCACCCTGGCCATAGCTCGAGGGCTTTGACTGCAGGGGCGTAGGGCACGAAGATACTTCCTAAACCCTAAACCCTAAACCCTAAACCCTAAACCGTGCAGGTCCCGCAGCCAACTTTGTTGCGCCTCGGCTCCGTTCGTCTCCGAAGCCTAAGGGCACCAAGCGCGTAGAAATTAGGTGCGTCGGGTTTAGGACAGTAGCGGATTACTTATTTACGGGGGCCATTCCACTTAAAACCCTGAACCCTAAACCCTAAACCCTAAACCCTAAACCCTAAACCCTGAGCCCTAAACCCTAAACCCTGAACCCTAAACCCCGTCCTCGACCTAAGTCGCCTTCTGTGCTCGAATGAGGGCTGCACCTACTGTCAGCTGAGGCGATTTTCGCTTCCAGAGCTGCGACTTGGAGTGAGATGACATATGTACAATTTGGTTTAGGGTTTAGGGTTCTGTATAATAATGATGGAACACAGAAACCCCCCAACAGCCCTTCTAGCTAGTAAGTTTCCTCATTGTGTATTGCGCCTACTTGAACGCTACAGACCCTAAACTACCCCAAAACAAAAACCTAGAAGCCTAAAAGATAAGCATCCTTGTTTCTTCGTCTGGAGTCTCTGGAAATTGGGCGCAGCCCTAAACCCTACAGGAGGCCCAAACCCGAATCTAGAAGGCTAAATAATTACCCATATCATTCCTTGTGGTTCCTGATTATAAGTATAGTATAAAGGGGCCCAAACCCTATTCTATATACTTAGGCCCCCTACACCCTAAGCCCTAAACAAGCGTCAGCTTGATGCTTCACTGCTCTGCTGTTTCCAGTATTTCGGGGAGTTTTGGGTGAGGGGAGGGTTTAGGGTTTAGGGGAAAGCCCTAAACCCTAAACTCCTAAACCCTAAACCCTAAACCAGTAGCGTCCTTATCCTGAAAATCCCAAAGCTGAGAGTTTTTGTCAATACCAAGTTCCTCAGCCTAAACCTACAGCGGGACTCCGAAGTTTCGATATCCCCCAAAAATCAAAACCACGAAGCCTAAACCCTATAAGCCCGAACATTTGCAGACCCAGGATTAGCTTCGACGGTGATCGCGATGCGGCTTGGGAGGAGCGTCAGGTTCATGGATACTCTAGTAGATAGGGCGGGCGTGGGGTTTAGGGTCCCAGATTCTGGAATGAGGTCGTAAATAGATGGATTTGTCAAGCACATGCACACTACTAAACCCTAAACCCCAAACCCAAAACCCTAACGTCTACTAATTACCCATGAACCTCCCATGCTGGCTTTCGCTTCTCTGTTTTAAGGTTTTCGGTGGAGACTGGCGAAGCTCCTAAGTCATCAAAGCACGGTTTGGCGTTTAGGGGTTGGGGTTTAGGGTTGGGCGTTTAGGGTTTAGGATTTAGGGTTTAGTAATTTAGCATTCAGGGTTTGGGGTGTAGTAAGTAGTTTAAGGCTTCGGGCTTGGGGGTGCGAATCCACACGCGGCAGTGCGTACGCAACGCGAACTCCGGTGTCTTCGACAGCTTCACCAACTTTTAGGATTCTGGTGCCGAGAGCGTCTTTCAAACTGTACTAGGTTCCCCAGTACTGTAGTACCTTTTTGCACGGTTCCCTCACCATTATTAAAACCAAATAGTAGGAAAAAGGCACCCTTATTATTATGGGGCTACTGGGGAACCTAGCTTATAGTCTAATTATACCCTAAACCCTAAACCCAATAGTCCTTACAGGGAACCAGAGCTTCAACGACTGAACTTAAGCAACTTTGAAGACAAGCTTGGGGATCAGGCTTTAGGGTTTAGGGCCTCAAGGTTACGTTTAGGGTTTGGGGCGTTAGGGTTTAGGGCGTAGGGGTCGAAGGGCGGATGCCATGGTGCTGACAAGCATTTTCATGGGACCTGGCTTGTTTTTGGGTGATGGGTCTACCGGAGTACCTGCAGCACCCTTGAGGCTTCGAGCTCCTTCGGAGTCCTTACTTGCCAACACCCAAGGCAGTAAGGTACTAGGTAGTTTCGTAATAGAAACTTTAAGCCCGATCCTCTAAGAGCCTGTGTTCTAAATCCCAAGCTTTGAGCTTTTGAATCCTCACCCCGAAACCCTAAAACATGTACATAGTCACCCTAAACCCTAAACCCTAAACTCATTTACTTTCGATTTCCTTAGGAGCCGCCTTGGCCGTGCCCCGCCGCCGCACCGCCTTTACTCGACGCAGTGGTTTTGGCGGTGCCCTGGCCGCCGCAGATTTCGGGTTTAGGGTTTAGGGTGTAGGGTTTAAGGTTTAGGGTTTAGGGGTCTGAACACTTCGTGCTAGCATGTCCCTACAATCCCATAAGACCTATAGTCTCCACTGCAGTTCCTTTTTTGGGGGTTACCTTATAGGACCCTAAGCAAAACAAGTTAAACAACAAAAGGAACTACAATGGAGACTATTGGTATACCTCCACAGCCGTCTTGTAGAGTTTCTGAAGATGAATGAAGGGCTTTCGTGTGGACGTTAAAGATAGGATGCTTAGTCTGAGGACCCACGGAAAGAACCCGCACTTCAAGGACCCCAAAACCCTAAAACCCTAAACCTCCCTTTTCCCGGACGGGATTTGCTCCTTATGGCCTGGTCTTACTGGGGTTTTGGGCTCGAGGTTTGGGTTCAGGGTTGGCCGGCAGCGCTGAGAAGTGGCTAGAACAAATGTATGCTTTGCGATGAACGGAGAGAGTTGGGGATGAACCTGAGGGGGAATCATCGGGGTATGGTGTTGCTTTTCGAAGGGGACGACAGTAGTTAGGTGTCTGAGCCACAGGTTACAGTCATGCAGTATTGGTTACAGGGCTTGTTTCGTTTTTGCCTGGTCGCAGAAGCTTCGCATAAAGAGGCATAGACGCACAAGTACAAAAAGTAGCCCAAGATGTTTTGCAAAGAATGCTCATGCATTCCGCCCGGCCAATTACATGCAAACGTCTGTGAAACTGTGAAACCCGTGGCCCGAGCTACAAGCCCGAAGTTCTTCAAGCGTCGATGCATGTCCCACAGCCTGGTTCCTGGAACCGTACAAAAGGTCGGAATGCTAATATCCGTTTCTGGTGCTAAACCTTAACTGCAGTGTGCCCACAAAACCTTCCCTAAACTCTAAACCCTGAACCCTAAACCCAAACCTTCTGCAAATTCCAAACATCAGCCACCCATCTAAGGGTGCCAGTGTCTTCTAAACCCCGAACTGTACTTCGGTTTTTTTAGTTCCTAGACTCTGAACCCCGGTAAACAGGCTCAAGAACCCCGGGTACGGGCTTCGAGGCTTTCACCCAAAAGACCTCGCTGCCAGCCCCACTACACCGTCCCCGTGTAGACTTGACTCGGATCCTCCGTCCGCCTGTAGAGGTTTAGGGTTTAGGGTAGTTCCATGTAGGCAAACAGCCCTTCAGCTAGAGCCCTAGAGGAAGAATCCGGATCCGTTCCGTTGCAATGTTTACAGGTTTAGATTGTCTTGTTTGGTGCACTAAGGTGCTATGGTATAAACTTGCAGCCCCATACTCTGCATAATAGTACGGTGTCTAACACCACAACCTTTCGATAGAAGTTGTTTTTGGAGCCATTGGTAGCCTTGGATCCTAAACCCTAAACCCTAAACCCCTAAACCCTAAACTATAAAACGCGCAACCCTTATGCCCACACGATCTCTGGGCCCTCAGGTGTCCGCGATAGAGCGGACGGGCAGCCCGGAGGATCCCTGACTACGTTGTTGGTCGATTCTGGTTTAGGGTTTAGGGTTCAGGGTTTAGGTTTCAGGGTTTAGGGTTTAGGGTTCAGGGTTTAGGGTTTAGGGTTTTAGGTTTCAAGTAAACCCTAAACGTCCTAAACCCTGCAAGGGTTTGGCGTTTTGGGGTTTGGCGTTGAGGTTTTTGGATCCAGGGCCTATAGGGTTGATGCTTTAGGGATGTGGGCGGTGTGCCTGAAGGATCCTCACATTTTTGAAGTAAGCAGTGTTGAGGGTAAGGAAGTTATAGCTCAAGTTGGTTCTGAGCGCCAGGAGGGAAGGCTAGGGTTTAAGGATTTCTTTGGGGGTATCCATGAACCTTTAAGTGGGATTTTGGGCGGTCCAGTCATGGGCCCAAACCCTCTTAGGGCACTTGACCTTGATTGCTCTCAGTACACGGGGTGTACCCTAAACCCTAAACCCTAAGCCCTATAAAGCCTATAAACCCTATAAGCCACAAGCCCTAAACCCTAAACACCCTATAAACCCTATAAACCCTAAGCGCTAGACCCTATAATTAAACCCTAAACCGATAATCCTGTGCGCATGAACCCCAACTCATGATCGCCCAATCCCAAAGCCCTGCAAAGACCCCACAACCCAAATACTAGTAGTAATATGTCAATGCAGTAATAAATAGTAATCACTAACTATGACTAACGACTATGTAACGATACTAGTAATACTAGTAGCATTAGTACCAGTCATAACGTCCCCGGCCCCCGAGGCATTGAATGACTTGGGCGAGCTGTTGGGGCCCGGAGATCGCGCAAGGCTCTCTGCCAAAGTCGCAGGACGCCGAAACCCTAAACCCTAAACCCTTTGTGTTAGAGTTCCGGTCTTAGGGTCTCATCTCGACAGGGGACTTCGGGTGAAGATCCTAAGCCCTAAGCCTACATTAGGGGGTGCACGTTTCGGGCGGTGTAGAGCCCTGTGGGTTTCAGGACTTCGGGGCGAGAGCTTCCCGGCGCTCAAGTGGGAGGATGAGGTTTAGGGTTTAATAGGGTTTATAAACAAGCCCTGGGACCATGCGATTCGAGGCACTCACGGGTTTGTGGGGAAAGGAGGAGACCGAATGTTTCCTTTCCAACAATGACAATAATCAACGACAAGCTGGTCAGAACATTTGTCAGGAATGGTCGTGATAACAACAAGAATCCCCACAACATCAACCACATACCATAGCCATCGTTGTATCAAGTATTTGGTAGGTGTCAGAAAACTGGATTTTGCGGAACCCCTGGTCATTGCCCTCACTGCGTCAATTGAGTCAGAGAGACCCTTGAAAGCATCAGGCGTTTGCAGGTCTAGGGTTTAGGGTTCACCTTGACCCCGAGTAACCTACGCTTCTGCGGGATTTATATAAGAAACCTGAGAATGATTACCCTAAACCATAAACCCTAAACCCTAAACCCCTGAACCCTAAACCCTGGACCCTACTTTCCGAAGCCCTTGATGTCTCCGACTGGAAGCAAAGCCGCCTACAGGAAAGCCAGATGACAAAGCCTGGGAGTTTCTCGGCAGCCAAAGTTGCGAGGTTGAGGGTTTACCCAATGCCCCTAAACCCTAAACCTTAAACCCTAAACCTTAAACCTTAAACCCTAAACCTTAAACCCTAAACCCTAAACCCTAAACCCCTTTGGCAAGTTGTGCTTTAGACTTCAGAGTGTCAGGCGGCCTAAGCTCTCAGACTGCGTCTGCACGTCTGTCTCAGGTATCTACGTTAAACTGGAGGATACAAGACGAAGGGGTCTCTAAAAGGCATGGAGAAGCTCCTGGCCTTTCAACGATGCTACGCTTTAGGGCGTAGGGTGTAGGAAGTTGGGGTTTAGGGTTTAGGGTTTAGGGTGTAGGCAGTTAGGGTTTAGGGACTATTAATGCTACTACTGCTGCTTCTACCACCGCCGCCGCCACCACCACCATCACCATTTCCATTCTTACTAGCAACGGCTGGTAGCCAGTACTGTTGTTCATAGCACGAGTCTAGAAGTGGCCCAAATCATGCTGTCATTACGCCCGAAACCCTAAACCCTAAGCCCTAAACCCAAACTCTAAACCCTAAACTCTAAACTCTAAACCCTAAACCCTCGACCCTAAACCCTAAACCCAAATTACAAAACCTTAAACCCCGTCTGATACAGTAGTTGATTCGCAGGCATTGGGGTCGGCTGGACCTTCATCTGTCAGCCTTGGAAACCTGCCTGCAGCTGTAAACCTTAGCTTAAAGGGCCATGGGTTTCGTAGGGATTTCCTATAAAATTAAGGTTTAAGGGTTAAGGTTTAGGATTTTAGGGTTTAGGGATTAGGGCTTGGGAATTAGGACGGTCGACTGACAGCCTTGAGGGTTGAGTGATTGGTTGACTGGCTGATTTGCGGATTGGCTGATTGTTGGATTGGTTGGCTGTTTGGTTGATTGCAACCGTGCTCGTCATTCCTCCATTGTGGTAACGGTAACGACTTGATTATGAGTAGCAAACCCTAAACCCTAAACCCTAAACCTTGAGTGATAGGCACCAGACAATCCGGCTAAAGAGCGTATGCCGAAGCGCCAAGGAGCTCGATCCCTCGTCGCCTCGCTCCTGGCTGAATGCAGGAATCACCGATGTCAGGTTTTCACACGGCTAGTTCTTCAGATCCTGCTTTACCTGCAGTACCGAAGCTAGGCAAATGACGACAGAAGCACCGACGAAGCACTAGCACCGACGAAGCACTAAACTCTCTGATTTCTCCGTACTGTAATGCAGGCTGCATCACCAGTAGGTTCTGAGCAGGGTGTGGGGGGCTCACGAGGTTGAGGACTTTGCGTTTAGGATTTGGAAGTTGGGGTGGGTTGGGTTGAGGTAGGGAGACGAAGTGGCTCGCGAGAAGAAGGAACTGCACTGCAGAATACAAACAGACTGCTTGAATCCCACAGAACCCCCGAGCCCTATAAGCAGTACGAGAACCGCTATGGGAGCCCCTTACAGTGAGTCAGCTCCTCTTCCGAGTATCGAGTTGAGGGCCCTAAACCCTAAACCTCATATAGGAGCCTTCTTAGTTACAATATAAGGAGCCCCCCAAAATAATCTTGGTAATTATTTGGGCCCCTATGGTAGGGCGCTAAAGCTAAGCCCCAAAGAAGGACATAAAATCCTCATAACCCCAATGCCTAGACCTGAACCCCCAAAGCCTAAACACTAAACCCTACACCCTAAACCCTAAACCCTAAACCCTAAACCCTAAGCCCTAGACCTGAGCCCCCAAAGCTTAAGCCCCAAGCCTTGCTTGGTCCGTGCTATGGTCCGAAGCAGGGCTTCCTCTTTGGGTGTGCTTGTCCGAATAGCAACTACAAGACAGTCTCTCTGAGTTCGGGCTTCAGGGTTCAGATAAACCCCAAACCATAAACCCTAGACCCTAGACCCTAAACCCAGAACCCCCAATAAACCCTTAGACCCTAACAGGGCTCAGGCTAAACCCTAAACCGCAAGCACCACAATAACAAATCAAAAGTCCCCTGACACCTCTTTGGAGGCCCAAACGAGCCTTCAACGAACCAGAACGCGCATCAAATCCTACAAAAATCAGCTACGCTAAACCCTAAGCCCTGAAACCAAAACCCTAAACTCTAAACCCTAAACCCTCTAAACCCTAAACCCTAAACCCTATAAACCCTGAACCCTAAACCCTAAACCCTAAACCCTGAACCCTAAACAAAAAACCCTACACCCTATAAACCCTAAACCCTCAACTCCCTGTAGAGCCTTTTCTTCTCGCAATCCAGGAGTCGCCATGTCTGCCGAGGACGAGGCCGGTTTCGGGGCCTCCTTGCCCCCAAAGGGATTGGAGGGTTTGGGGTTTAGGGTTTAGGGTTTAGGGTTTAGGGTTTAGGGTTTAGGGTTTAGGAGTTTAGGGTTTGGCACGCCCTCAATCCCCAAACCCTTGAACCCTCAACCCCCCGACACTCTTAAACCTTACATTCTGTAGCACACAGACCCGTATACTCTATGTATAGTAGCCAACCCCTAAACTTTAAACCCAAACTCTCTAGCCTAAAGCCCTAGGCCCTAAGCCCGTCCTTCTCGCTTTGCTGGATCAGGTGGAATTCCAGGGCCAGCGTTGGTCTCGGAAGGCAGTCCTTCGGCGGGCGGAGGCGACCAAGTAGTAGATACCATACAGGGGCTCAGAGCTTTGGATTTAGGGTTTAAGGGTTTAGGG
>CAJNDV010031119.1:0-20586 GCA_905221635.1 Symbiodinium sp. CCMP2456 | reverse complement strand
CCCAGACTCGGCTCCAAGGGACGAGGGGGCCCCAAGCTGTTTCCCGAGCGTTTCGCCTCGAACTGCAACTGCGACTTGGCTTACATAGGGTTTAGGGGTTTAGGGTTTAGGGTTTAGGGGTTAGGAGTTTAGGAGTTTAGGGGTGCAGGGCTTTAGGGCTTTAGGGTTTAGGGTTTAGGGTTTAGGGTCTAGGGTTTAGGGGTAGGGAGTTAAGGAGTCTAGGGGTTTATGCGTGTAGGGGTTTATAGCTTGGAAATGGTTTTAGGATTGGTTCTCTCTAGGAAATGTTTGTATGTTTCTTTAGAGTAAACCTCTTAGACAGTATCATCTATATAAAGACTGTTTCTTTAGAGTAAGCCTTTGGACAGTGTCATCTTTATAAAGACTAAACCCTAAACCCTAAACCCTTTGGATCGGCATGTTGGCTCAGCCTGGCAAGGACTTCTAGCTGTTCAGCGGTTGGAAAAGGGCCCGTGATAAAAAAAAAAAAACCTTTGGACAGTATCATCTTTATAAAGATGGGGCTCATGGGTCGTATGGTATTCAAGGTTCCGACTTCAGGGAGTCCGGTCTAGCCCCTGGGGTCTGGGCTTCAAGGCCCCTGCAACCCTTAACCCTAAACCCCTAAACCCTTAAAACCCCTAAACCCCTAAACCCTTAAATCCTTAACCCAAAGCCGTTTAGGGGTTGAAGGTGAGCGGCTTAGGCTTCAGTTTGAAACTAAACTCAGGTTTGGTGGAGTTTAGGGTTTAGGGTTCAGGGCTACTTAAATAAGCGCCGTTGCAGTCCCGATGTTGGGCAACCAACTGTGTGCCCAGGACCCTATATAGTATACATGCGAGGTAACGACGAGGAGGTAAACCCTAAACCCTACACCCTAGCTACAACGGAGACTATAGGTAGAGTTTGGGCAGAAAATACGGTTCGGGACTGGGGTTGAAGTGGGCTTGGCGGCAGTCTTGCCAACTTGCTGCTTTCCGCCTTTGGCGGATTTGCCCCGGAGGAGGTTGTACACGCGGTGCATGTTGGGCATTGCATTAGTCACTGCCTTATAGGATCCTTGAAGCAGGTCGGATATTAGGGAACTTCAGGGAATCTTAGGGGACTATTCTGGGGGGTAATGGGGATTTTCAAGTTCTGCGCCCCCCTTGGATCCCCTTAGCTTCGGGTATATGGAAGATGCCTTAAGCCGTAAGTGGAACCCCAGCTCTGGTAAAGCGTGAGGATTTAGAGTTTTGGGTTTAGGCACTGGGCACCACTGAGATTTGAAATCGGTCGCTCACAGTCAGACAGCGGGCTGCTGATCCTTGGCGTGAACAGCCGTGGCACCGTTGTGGTGCCATCCGATGCCGACGTGGCGCTGCCACACTCGTCTTCGGCGGTCCTCAGCAAGCTCGCAAAGTATCGCAAGTACGTGTCGTATAGCTTGTAAAGGTGCAGACTGTGAGCATCGTGCGACACTGTATGCCACTCTATACATTCTACCATATTCCAACGCATGGTACCGCACAACATAGTAGAACACAGTTACATACATCACGAACATGAAATATATTTCATGTTTGTGATGTACGTAAATGTACTGAGCTTGTTCTACATATTTTAACCCTGGCTGTATAGATGAACACCTATTCACCTCCTGCCTACCTACCCACCACTTTTCTTCCCTCCATCCCTTCCTTCCTCCCTTCCTCCCTTCCTCCCTACCTACATCCATGCATACATACTTACTTACTGACTTACACACACACACATACATAGTTACCTGTGTGCACATATACACACACACACACCCATATAGCAACCACCGGAACCTCATGTAGCGTGCAGATTTTGGTTTCTGAGGAAGGTAGTCACCGGCCCCCAACATGCATGTCAGGCAGCCCTTGGTGCCAACGGGGACCCCAGCTCTGGGCGCGGAGGCTGGTGTTTGTGCGCGATGAACAGAAGGTGGGTTTAGGGTTTAGGGTTTAGGGTTTAGGGTGGTCGGTCCTCTCGGAGTGAGATGCACCATCAGCATCAACAACTGCATCAGATCAAAACTGGAAGGAAACTGTTTGCAGCAGTAGCAGTGGCAGTCGCAGTACGACAGTACGACCGTACGCCAGTACGACAGTACGAGTAGTAGTAGTCGTAGTAGTAGTAGTAGTTGTAGTAGTAGAAGTAGTAAGTAGCAGCAGTAGTAGTAGTAGGAGGGGCCCCCTACCTACGACACCTGCTCTAAACCATCTTAAGAGCACATCCATTTTGCTCGCTATGATGTTTTTTCCTGTACTCTCGTAATCTCCTACCCCTTCTTGTTGTCTCAAAATCCACTTGTCGACTTTGCAAACAGGTGGCGTGGGATGGGGGTGGGGGGTGGGGTAATGATGACTCGTTTGTGCATTTTACTCGTTATTTGCAATACTTTCGTAGTGTCCTACCACTGCTTGCTGCCTCAAATATCAATTAAACTTGGCCAGCTTTAGTGCTTGTGATGAAGATGAACATGATGTTTTCAACCGGCAGGTCGTTAATAGGGGGGTGGCTAGTAGTTGTAGTAGTTACTGCTGCTGCTACTGCTACTGCTGCTGCTGCTGCTACTGCTGCTGCTACTGCTGCTGCTACTGCTACTGCTGCTGCTGCCACCACTGCTGCTGCTGCTGCTCCTGCTCTGCTTCTGCTACATTGCTACTACCACTGCGGTTGCTGCTGTTGCTGCTGCTACTGCTGCTACTGCTGCTGCTCTGCTACCGCTACTGCTACAGCTACTACTGCCACGATTACAAGTGGCCGTAACTGTAGTGTCTGCAGTATTGAGCGGCTCCACCTGCTTCGGAGTGCAGGACGCTGTCTGGGTGACCCGCGCCTAGGCATCCCACTGGAGGGAGGAGTGCGAGGCCAGAAGCGCAGCGACCGAAGCAGCCAAGGAGCGGATGCCGTGCATTCCAATTCAATCACTTGTTATGTGAGTGATGTTTGGTTACACCATACACGGAGTTGTTGGATGTTGCTTGCTTTGTTTTTTGTCTCTAAAGCTCGCGCATTTGGACACAGCTCGAGCCACAATCTGGATCCTAAGCAAGCCCCTGCGGCAGGACCTGGCGCCCAACCAGTGCCCGCTGTGCCGTGCAGACATAGGCCTGTGAAGGCATAGCAGATTTAACAATGGTTGACAATCGCAGATTCAATGCTGTCTGTGACTCCAGGCACGGGAAAAGAGCAGGACTGGCTGCAACACATCCTCCGAGATGGATGCGTCCAAGCCTTGGACAACACTGAGCTTCACACAGCAACTGGAAGCCAGTCCATGTGTATGGATAGGATGGCATGGTTGTCAGGGCGTGAAGGTGCTAAATTGAGGCCTCATGTTCATGACGGTTCATGACGGCGTGAAACAGGTGATCAGCGCTAGGCTGTGACTGGAAGATGGTCAGCGCAAATGTTGTGAGTCTCGCGCCGAGGAAGGAAATCCCAGGAAATTGCCAACATGAGAGTCTCGAGCAAGCAGCAATTCATCAATGCACGAGTTAGAGTAGTCTTTCCTGCAGCACGTAAAGCCCAAAGTCCAGCAAGCTACAAGTCTTACTCTTCGATTCCCAGTGGACACAATGTGTCAACCAGAGGCACGACTACCAAGTTGGAGTATTGCATGCAATGTCTCACCTCAGATGATCAATTCAGGTCTTCTGACCCTACGATAGCATCGAACCAGTTGAAGGTAGTCCCTCTCTCATGCGAGTCTCTTAAAAGTGGTGTACGTCCACGCTGTATTGCTTCAGACGTGGGCCCTGCATGATTTGGCGCATCCTTCATTATGTGTAATGTGATGTGCGGTCGTATGCAATGCGGAGGCTGTTTGCACAGATCGTGCTTTTCCGGGTTTCGCTTGGCCGATGCTCCTGTTTCCTGCTCCACATCAGCCAGTTTCACCCATCGGCGAGAGCATGTCATGTTTCGCGCCTCAGCATTGACGGGGGCATGTGTAGCAAGCTAGACTCTGGACTCGTTGCGAGAATGCCGCTTCGACAAACATTGCGCACAAATACGAATACCAAGCTTGGTGATACCCCAGTCCAATCCGTCCTCAGTCTTCTCCAAAGCGACTTGCACGCCGCTAATACATCCTTAGTCAGCGTTCTCCCAACACTGCCATGCGCTATGGGCAGCCTGGTGCGATGTCAGCCAACGAGGCGCTTTGCAAGCTGGAAACGGCAGCTCTCATTGCATAGAGCTTGGCTTTCGCAGCAGAAGTGCCCCACTGTCTTGCGGCACAGACTCAGACGCTACTGTGCTGAGCAGAAACCAGTAATCAGGCTACCGCACACTCCGAACAGATGAAAACATGAAATTTGTGATTGGGGGGCGCTGCCTCCTGAAGACCGAATCACAAAGCATAGAGTGGGAGACGCCACTTACATGTTTCATATGCGCAAGGGGAGAACTAGAGAGCGAGAAGGAAGAGGGCTGGCTCTGCAAGCAGTCTTGGAGACCTGTCTAAACCAACTGCGGAAACAGCTTTGCTGCAGACGAATGCATGGTACGTTTGATGTCGAGATCCGTGATACGGTACTACGGACGGAAGTTGTGACTGTCATGCGCAAATGCTTGTCAAGCCTATTCTTAAAGACACACACACACATCTACATATATTATACAGTAAATATGTACAGTTAACATATGTGTATATATTCATACAGTATTTATATAGGTACACACATACATACAACCTACATACATACATACATACATACATACATACATACATACATACACATCTAGATAGATAGATAGATAGATAGATAGATAGATAGATGATGCCAGCACGGATTTCATCACGAGCCGGTGTTCGAATACTTTATGATCCCCTAGGCCACCTGCTTCAGGTGCGGGGAGGGGTTGAGGGGGCGGCCGGGGCGGGGGGGAAGGGGAACGGGTCCAGCGCATCACTCTGCAGCCGGAGATCTGGGGTGGGGGAAAGGGGATCGGAACTATCCCGCCTACTTGACGGATCTTGCAAACCTGTCGGCGTTCTTGGGCAAGTTTGACAGTCAGGGTCATATACTATGTACATACTGTTTGTATGCATGCATGGACGGATTGATGCATGGGTGCTTGCCTGCATTGGTGTATGTATGTATGTATGTATGTATGTATGTATGTATGTATGCGGACCTGCAAAGTTCGTGAGTATAGCATGACTGGTCAGGGGCCTGACCCTAACGTGGTCTCCTGCAACTTTCGCAAAGTCCAAGGTAAGCCAAAGCCTGGTCTCCTGCATCGAGTGCCCGATCTGTTTCTTGGTTGATCTTGGTTGTAGTTCCGGTAGGACCATGCAAGGCAGTGCTTGAACACGAGTCCTTAAGCACCGGTGTCCAGCCATGCGGCTCTTTATCGCCATCACAGTATGTACCGGAATCGCTTTGCATGCAAGTGCTCTTCGTTAATTTTGGTGTTACGACGAGTCGACGAATAGCATTTGGTCAGTTCAAGTCCATGCTGCATCGATGGCAGCAGCTGCAGATGCAAGCTGTACAGTAGAAGGTGTGCAAACAACTGTCACCTAATAGTGATGCGCAAATCGAGCTGGGGGCCTCCGGAGGGTTGGGATGTAGGCGGAGAGGGCGACATGCGATTTAAACCAGTTGCCCAACCCGGGAAGCACGAGGAGGTACCACTTGCACTGAGTAAGCCCGAAGGCAATCCCGGAGCCTTTCAACCTGTCCCTTTGCAGACGAGCCCGATGTAATTGCTTTAAGTCGTACGTTTTCAAGTTCTTACCAGAAGAGGCAGGTACTGCTCATTCCCCACTAAATTGGAGGCATGGAGATCATGACGGAGGCGGCGAGTGGCTACTGCAACTTGGTCGTTAGGGTGCTGGACGCGAAGACCTAGCAATGAACCCATGGGCACGAGCAATGGTCATGGGTCCAACAACCCACACCAGCCAAGGTGGTCACTGCTTCTGCATTGGCTGCTTTGGCTGCTCCTTGAGTTCCTCTTTTAGCTGCCCTACCTGTCGCGAGTGCCCTGACCACAAATACTGCCGCATACTCGTATTACGGTATGCTGAATGGGAGACAGCATATTCGGTCGCGCGGTATGACGACTCTGGCATCGTTTCGTTTCCGAGATGATGGGTTCAGTGACTCTAGAGCAGTAGTTCTAGGGAGAAGATCATGGTGGTGATGAGATGATGATTCAACTAACTTCTTGTCCTGCTGGTGCCACTGATTATGAAGTTGCGCCAGCAGTAAAACGGTATTCTTGGGCTGTGTCTGGGCTTTGTTGTCTGCTTGTCTCATTATGTCTCCAGGGCTCCACCTTTGCGGAGCTGCTCAGCCTCCTTAAAGTAACGCATTGCAGGTGGGTGCGAGGGTTTCTCATTCCCAGGCACCAAAAAAGCCTCACTGCTTGACTGGGTCACGGCTCGAATATGGCTAAAGCGATGGTGGCTTTCCCGAAGCTGGAGCTTGCATGGGGCCGTTTCGTCTTCTCTGTGTTTTTGTTTCAAGCGTAAGGGGAGGTGAATGCACGGCGTGTATGCTGGCCCGTAGTTTTGTGATTCGTTTTCTTCGTGCTGTTGAAACTGTCGTTTTTGGAGCTTCAGGTTGAGAATGCAGGTTCCAAGCCTCAGACGTCTAACTTCGGACTACAGATTCGATCTGTAACTTTAGACTTTTATCGGGGCGTCTGGAGGGGTGCTGACATCCGATTGGCTTTTTCGGCAGTGCCGAGTGGTGTGAGTCGCAGCTAGGATAACTATCTGAATCTACATGATCACGATGACGACGGCGTGTGTAATTATGAAGAGGACCAGCAGTTGTTGACAGGCGGGGTAATTGCGATTGCGCTTCTGATTCCAAAACTTGGTGATGCGGCTTTAACTTTCTGTGCACTTTTGGTTGTCATGCTTTTCCTGCTGGAAAACTGAGACAAGGCAGACATCAGCAGATGAATTCTCAATTTTCATCCTAGGCTGACGAGACACACGATGCCTGCCCTCTTGAACATGGCCTGAACAGTTCCCACGTGGGCTCAGGCCAGTTGTGGACCTGGTGCGACAGATACTTGGCATGTCATTCATGGGCTTGCAATGTGAGGCAGCAGCCATGGCCTAGACTTCAGGACCGTTCGTTCAACCAAGGTTTACCGTCGAACAGGTTGCCGCACACATCCCTATTTTGAAGGAACCTGGGCATATCTGGGGTACATCACTCTTTCACCACCTCCGAACTCAAACGTGCAGTTCCAGTTTCAGAATCTGGCCCTTTGGCACGGGTATGTAACACACTGAAAGGCGTGAGCTCTCGGTGGCAGGATGTGGCGCTGCAAGTCGGGGTCGCCCTCGCGCAGAAGGAGCTTGAGCTGGACTCCAGCAGGCCGCGGCAGAGAGGCTTTGCAGTGGCTTTGCAGCTTTGCAAGTCTTCGGCTTCTAAGATTCGACGAGCCACTCGTCCAAGCGAGGCGTGGCTTGACGGAGCTGGAGATGTACAAAGAGAAGGTGCTGTTTCATCCGACAGCCTTAATCTCTTGATAGTTCCTGTAACGGATACCAGCCGCATCTGATTGCGTCGGAAAGAAAACACGGTGGATACTGCCTTTTCAGGCGCTGCGTCTCGAAGCGGAGCTGCAAGAAGCGAGTCTCCGTCACTCGGCATCAACCAAGAGCTTTGTGGGCACGGGGTCTTCCTTGCAAGAGGCTTCGCCCAGCTGCGCGAACAGTGCGAGTCCGTGGCTGCGCTGCAGAAGCGAACCCAGGAGTCCACTGCTCTCTCTGCCAACGACTAGAGTGACTACCAGTAGAAGAAAGATCCCAGCCGATAGGTGGACGCATGAAACTCACACTTGCAAGCTTGGCACATTATGTAGCTAAAACTCAGTTTCACAGTTTGGGCATCCGTGAAGAAGCAATGATAGCAGCTGCCCGGATCTCCAGAGCACAGAGAGACGAAACGGATTGCATCACCCGTACGGAGCGGTCTTCAGTCTTCAGAGCTTTTGCCCTGACAATCCTTCACTTCACCTCTGATGACTGATGCAACTGACAATGTGCAGCTCGAGTGTTCTGGCGTTCCGTGACCCAAGTGCGACAGCCTGACCCCAGTTGGATTCCCACTCAGATCTTGGCCAAGCTGGCGCAATGTTTCCCTGTTTCCCAGCGATGCACATGCCAACTTCCATGGTGACAGGAGGATGTGGAGGAATTGCAGAATCAGCGCCTTGAAGCAAGCGGACGAAGGTAGTCGCTTAGTCCTGCCAAGATTCCGACGGATTTCGGTCGGTGATTGCAGCTGTACGCGCTGGAGCGGCATGGAGCGGCGCGGCCTGCTGAGGAACCTGCAGCTGCGCGAGGAGTTGCAGCTCCTGCATGAGCGGGAGGGGAAGTCAGAGGCTGGGAGATGCTAACCTGTGCATCCGAAGTCCTGTCGCCCAGCAGGCGACTCTGCAGAAGACAAAGCTTCTGGAGGATGCTGTCGTCAACATGATGGCATCTCGGCAAATTTCGCTGCAAAGGTGCGCTTTCTTCGGAGTGCCGCCTTGACATCCAAGGAGCACACTCACAGCATGCTCAAGGTGGCCATCGGTACTGGCTGGCAGGACCGAAGCCACACACGGGTAAACCTGCGCGCACGCAGCGTGGTCAGAGAAAGACATGTAGAGCAAGTTTGAGACTTGCTGAGTCACTGAGTCTCAGTCTTTACTGCCGGCGCCAACTGATTGGGCTAGGAGCTCTGCGAGCCGATGTCTCAAGAGGAGGCGTTGCGGAAAATGGGCCCGGGCCCCTGCGCTGCTTGTGCTCGTGAAGCGGGGAGGCAGTTGGGTGGGAGGTCTCTCTTTAGTACATGTCAAAATCTTTGTCACGTCGACAAGCCAGCATTTATGGCCTGCAACCCACACAGCAACCTCCCAGGCTTGCCATCCGCTTCCACCGCGACTTGCACAATTGTCGAGTTTGGAGTGGTTCGGGAATACCTGCAGGACATGGGCCAGGAGTGCATGGGATCCTCGGTAGCAAGGCTCTTGGGCAGCCGATGTCATGGTCGAATGACATAGAGTCGCTGTCCGTCAACGAGAGTCTGGCATATTCTACGACCTCACGTGCCCCCGCTCGCGAGTATCACGCGAAGCGGATGTGGATTGGAATCTGCTCCCGAGTTGAGTCGACAGGGTACAGTGAACCTAGACGTAGACTGCTAAGGCAACATGTCCCTTGGCATTTCCCAAGACCTGCGCTTCAAATTGGAGTATTACGGCTCCAACCAGCACGGCTTCAACGAGGTTGAGATTGAAGGTCGGGGTCTCCGATGCTATATTGATGCTATATCATGTGCCATAGCCCGACCATTACGGGCTCCTGTTTGGGGCCCTTGTGGGCCCTGAGAAGCCCTGGGAGGCCGAGTGCGAGTGGAAGGCCGTCAGCTTACATTCCTGGGAGTACGCTCCGTCGCGTCCTCCCGGCACTACGATGGTGAGCACGGAGCCTTGCCCTTGCTAGTGAAATTCAGGCTATATACTTGTTGTGGTGTAACACCTTTGCTGTCGGTTAGCGCACCGTGCTGAAATCTTGTGCAGCGACGTTCCAGGCCCGGATGGACTGTCCGAAGAGGTGGCGCTACCTCCTTTGCAAGGTGACATTACTGCAGACACACCGCTAGATGTGAACCAAAGCAGGCTTTTGCTGCAGTCAGCAATGGTAGCTGGCATGTTTGGGAGTGTAGGAGCAGTGCTTGGTATATGCCGCAACTGGAGCCGAGGCGTACTCTGCAGCCGCGGTGACAGCACGTGGTGCCCTGGTGTAGAGAAAGATTTTGGATATTGAAGAGCTGTAGGTGAAGCATGCTCATCAAATTTGTGCTTGATGGCTTGAACCTATAGGTTTGGGGTTCTCTGCGCGTCCATTGCTCGCATGCTTGCTGTGCGCTGTGTGTGTGTGAGGTAGTCGTGGTGCCGGTTGTGTTTGTTTTCGATTCGCACCCTTCACCTTGAGGATCGTGCTTCTGGAATTCAGTGCGTGCGCCCAGATCAGTGCCAGTTCTTGAACAGCCTTACATTTAGGGGGTTGTCATTGCATGTGTGTCACAACTCTCGCGATGATGCAGAGCTGGAATGCCCTCGTGACACATGCATCCTGAAAAAATGCGGTGGAGCTGAGTCAGTGACTGCCACAACTTTCGACAATGATAGGAGTTGCAGTGTTCATCACGACATCCCCATCTAAGGCATCTTCAATGCAGCAGACGCTTGGTTTTAGCTGCTACTCGTAAACGCTGCTGACGATTTGGTGAGGGTGCTGCAGTGGCTCTTCCGAATGCGTTTCATGGCTAGCTCTCCGGTGCGAGGACATCACGCTGCTCAAGGACCCAGTGAAGCACTTCCCCGGGTATCAAAGACTGGCCTGGTGAAAATGCCGGAGGGGCAAGCCCCGCTGCAAATGTGCCCACGGTCTGCATGCGAGTCTCTGACCAGACATGCCAGCACTCGGCTCTGAAGCTCTGATGTCGTGAACGGAACTTGGCTCTGAAGCGCGGGCAGCCGGAGAGACACCACGCTAGAAGGCGGGTCTGTTGCCGACATGGCAGCTGTGCGCTTCGGTGGGCAGCCTCAGCAACACTACGTTGCCTGGCACGTTTTGATGCACTCCTGATGTATCGTAAGAAGACGTGCTCTCCCGTGCTCTCTGTTCTCCCGACTTTGCATCGATTCCGCTAAGCTAGCATCATCTGTGCCTTGATCTGCACTGGCCAGGTTGCAGCTCTTGGGCCGCATCCGAACAGGCCCGGCTCGTTTTTGCGAATCTGAGTTGGAAGCACAGAAGTCCTTGCCGAGGCCAGCTCTTCAGCGTCACCCGCACGGTCCGCACGGGCATCAGCAGTGCCAAACTGAGTCGAGAGGCTGTGAGTGTCAGCATTGCTTTACACATGGAATCTGGGACAAAGTAGTTTCAGACCTATCAGGCAGAACGATGGCCGTAAAGGGTTTGACTCAGAGTGAATTGCGTCTTGTATGACAGCAGGTTTGGAGAGGCAGGCTTGGATTCGACGAAGTATCTGTCTCTTTACACCATGCACGTATGCGGATGCGACACCATGAGTGTCAAACCGCAATTCCTGAACGGAATCACGCGTGACGGACTTCCCCCCCTTTGGCATCGTGTCGGGGACGTGTCCAGAAAAAGCTCATACCTGCTGGCAGCCTTGGCAAGATCCCTCGAAACCCCAATCGCAAAGGCAACCTCAACCCTCCTGAAAAAGCGGGGAGTGGCAACGAGTTGGCTTCGTGGATTGCTTCGTGCATGATGTCGGCCATCTTTCTGTGTTGCTGAGACTTTTGAAAGAAGTTCCAAAGAATCGGGCATGCCTTCCAGCCAAGTGCTTTGCGCGCAGCTCGCAGCTCCGACTTTGATTCTCCAGATCGGGCCCGAAACCTGCCAACCCAGCCTCCCAAAAAAAGACTGGAGTGCTCGAATGCCGAGGTTGTTCCTTCGGCCAGCCGGTCATGCAGTCTGAAGCTCAAGTGTCACTCTGACTCTGGGGACTTCTCGTGTCATCTCGCGTCTTTGCGGCCCCCAGGCTCCCACAATGCGTAACAGGCGTGTCTCGGCAGATCCAGAGGCCCGTGCCATGGCCAATGTAGTCACGTAGTCAGTATGTAGGCCCTTTAGGCTTAGGCCTCGGCCTCGGTTGGTGCAAGCCCTTGTCCGTGGCCATGTTGGTGAGCGCTCGCAGATTCATCAGCGCCACGCGGCCCTTCTGCTTGAGCACGAGCGAAAGCAGGTGCAGAACGAAGCTGAAATGGGATTTGCTAGAAGTTGTGCAGGACGCACAGTAGTGTTGTCCACGTGATGCTGATGTGTTGGACTCAAGCGGTGGATCATCGGCTGAACCAAACATGCCAAGAACAGGTCCTGATGCCACGGCGTCTCCCGCTGCAGGCGGCCAGTCCAGATGCCAAGTGACATTTCTTGACTCGCTATGATGCACACAAAGAGCTGCTCGTCACATTTGCTTTGTGGCTTGACTGAGATCACCTTGCCAAGGAACTAGCGATTTTTTACGTTCCAAGCCCTCTGACGATTCACCTGTCGGTGCTACCAGTGGCTGACGGTGACTAGCGGTTACTAGCAGCGACACGCAGCGGCCATGGCGCGCCGACTGCTGATCTTGCGGCATGGACAGAGGAGACACGGGCTTTGACAACGCTCAGCAGTCGTTTGTGATAATTAGCTTCTCGCGGGTGCTGTGTTCAGACCCCTGTAGCACATAGGTAGGAAGAGTTCAGATCCTGGCAGTATGCTGGAGTTACCGTGCGGCATCTTGTGGTGCTCTCACGACATGCTTGAACCTACATGATCGACAGCGCCTGACGTCAGGCAGTGTTCGAGTCAGTGTGGAGCTGTCGATGAGTATCCTTTGATCGGAGGCCGGACGAGGTCCCAGATCCATCGCTATCCACGTTTGGATTCCAGCAAGCTGAGCACGTGGCATCAATGTTAAGGCTCGTCGACTCAATATGCGCATCCTCCTGCTGTAGCTTTCGTGCGTCGTTGCCGAACCAGCACTTAAATTTCAAAATGTTAGTCACTAGTCGTTCAAGGCTGCCACCGCTGTTGGGTTCGTCAGGCGAAGCGGCATTTGCATCGATGCCATCTTCTCATCGCCATTTATACGCTGTTTGCAGACTGCTGCGCCCTTGGCGAGAGCTCTTGGAGCCTTGGCTGCTTAATCCATCGACCATTCTGCTGACTTCCCGTCGGCGACAACCAACAACCCGCCGAAGCACAAACTGTTGTTCATGTGACTTTAAGTGGCTGGTGGCATGTCTTCTGTTATGTCACGATCTCCCGGCTTGAACATATCTGCAGTCAACCTCGGCTTGGCTGCGAGGTTGCAGCGGCAGAAGTCACCAGCACTCAAAGGAGAACGGTGCCCTCAGGGTTTCTCGAAATGCAAAACGCGGAAAAGGCGACTACAAAGAGTAGTCTTCTTTCGTTAGAAGGATAGTATTAGCATGAGGAGTTGACGCGAAGGTTGTTACCGCTGAAGGTGCGCATAAACGCCGTCCTTGAGGATCCTTGTAGCCTGCACGCAGCGGAATCTGTGACAGTTGAAAGCGACGCAACGGGCCGAGTGTACCAGGCACGATACGAAGCTAGTGATGCTGACCAATACCCAGCTCGGGCACCAGCCAAACTAGTTGATGCTGCTCACAGTTGGCACGAGTTGTGAGGAGAGGTTCTGGTAGGGCTCGTTTCGATCGCTTGCTTTCCATGATGCTTCAAGCCTGAACACACTTGCGATCATCCCGCACAGCTTGTCGAACTCATTCCGATGTTAGGAAAGCAGATTCGCGTCGACTGGGGCTTCAGTGAAGTACTTGCGCACGAATGGCTGCTCCTGTGCTGAAGCCATGTGGCAGCGCGCTGTTGCCCCAAAGGACGTCTCGCGAATCTAGTGTGTGTGTGTGTGTGGCAGTGTGTGGTGAACTTCCATGGTAAAATTTAGCACGGGCTACACCCAAGGCATGTCAAGCTTCTGCAGCCACTGCAAATCATGCTTAGCTCGGCTTTGTTGCAGGTTGCGGTGATCCATTCTTCTGAGCTGCACAAGTAGGGTCGGAAGCATGCTTCCAGCCTGACGATAACTCGAGTCTGTTTTAGTACGCCCTGTTTGGCGAGTGTTGTACTGGTATACGCATGTATCCGCGGTTGAACGCTGGGAAAGTCTTACATGCTCGCCGGTCATTGCTTAACAGAGTTCTGTGCAGCCGTTTGCTTGAGGTATCACGCCAACCCGCTGCCGCAGCTTCACTTCGGCAACTTTCAGATCCTTGGTGATTGAAACAGTGTGGCAGCAAGCAAAGATAGCTGTCGACTGCCGGGGCAAAGGAAGCTGTCTGTTGTTGCCAGGAAGACTGGAGAAGAGTTGCCCAATGTTGCTGGAGATCTTATCGACGTTGGATACGAGTCTCCAATTCCTGGATATCCGGACTTCGTAGGCCCAGCGCGGGCAGGCTGGGACGATTCGACAACCATGGCAGTGCCCATCCAGCTTTCAGCGAGTGACCACAACGAATAGGTTTCCATGCATTGGTTCACCGGTTCAGCTTCTTTCGTCCTGGTTGAGTCGCTGCAACCCAGATGCAAAAAGCAGGAAAGAAGCTGCATCGATGCGCCGGCCGGTCTTCCGCAGGTGACGCAGTGCAGCGAGCGCGGCCCATTGCACGTGCCCGGGAGGCCTGGCAACTTCGGAGTCCAAACTTGTGGCGGCAGCGTGCCCGATGTCTGGTCACAGGCGCTTTCTCGGGCCATGCGCACAGATCCGGTTCCAAGGACCCGGGTTTGTCACCGACCGGCACAGACAAGATGTGACATGTAGCCAAGTCAATGGCTGCTTCACTCAACCGAATGCAGGACTCTGCTTGTCGTAGGACACGGTGCCTCGCATGACTATGTGATTGAGGCGTTGCCTTGAACTGGACGATGACTTCTTGTCTGTGACAGTTACCACATGCTTTGAAGGGATGCGTTGGGGGCGGTAGCAAGGCAGACTCTTTTCGATTCAGGCTCTCGCGCCAGGGTCGCTTCCATTGGAGCACCAGGCAGCCCAGGGTTCGTGCATGGACAGCGCAGTACTTCTCCAAGCCGCCCCTCCAGCATCACATGGCGAGCTGTGAGGTCCCTTTCTGCGTGGAGAACGTGTCCTTCACAACAGCGCTTCGTCGCGAGGATGGCAGGCCGCATGTCGATGGAGACAGGTATGGTCGGTATGGTTGAACGGTGCTGCATGAATTGCCTCCGTCTCTGGCTAATCAACTTAATGCGGCCTCATCGAAGCTGTGCTTCAGCTAGCAGCGAAGGTTCTGCCTGTACGGCTTCAACGAGCAGATTCCACGCTTGCTGGCAGACGGCTGGCAGCACACATTCCAGCCTACTTCAAGGCCGTCTGAGCTAGGATTCCGCAACCTCCGCATGCATGCCATTGACGGGTGTCAGTTGGTTGTAATCACCAAGCTTTGTCTCTCTGAATTCAAGCAAACAGGCACCCTTCCACAGCCCCCGAAGTGGTGGCAAGGGGACTATATGGGCAGAAGATTTGTCACGCAGCACCTGACCAGCACAGGGGGGAGACTGCACTCGTGCACCTCGAACTTAACAAGTCTGGGGGCTCGTGGGGGAGTGCTGCTCCTGAACGAACAAACTACCAGCGTAGACGCCCGAAGCCAAACACGCTTGTCAGGCCAGCTAGACCCACGGACACCTGGACCGTCGACGAAATCATGTGGCGCTGTCAAACTCGATCCTTGGCAGCGGGCAACCGCCAGCCACCAAGCCGGTAACTAGCAACTAGCGTCCTGTGAATATGTATATATATATATGTGTGTATATATATATATACACACTTTATTTATGTGTGTGTGTGTGTATGAAGCGTGACTGAAAGGAAAATGCCCTGCACAGCCCGCATCAATAGATGCCAGTACTGGGCCCTTGGAGTGGCAGTGGCTTATTATCATGCCTTATCCCAACTTCGGCACTGAACCAAGGACAATGCGCCGTCCAGGTGCTAACGCCGCATGCCTTCTTCGTGCCAGAGCTTCAGCAGGTGTTTCTCCTCGACAGCCTGTCCGGACGAGTCCGAATATGTGACTCTCGAGGCGCTCAGATGGAGGCAGCACCACAAACCTAACAAAATTGTCAATATGTGTTGCGATCCCAACACCGTGTTTACTGTGTATATTTTTGCAGGTGTTGGAGTATAGGTCTGCCAGCCTGCCAAAGAGCAGGGCCAGGTGGAACACGCTGCTGGAGCTTCGAAGTCCTGCGAAAGATGCGCGTTCAGTGTTCCGGGTACTGGACGGACCTCTGCCATGATTGCATGGCCATTGACTATTGGACCATTTCATGTGCAGGCATGCCAAGTGCTCCCTGAGGAGGAGCTTCGTCCTTCGCAGGCTGGTATTGTGGCACCAATACCCAGTTGAAACGTGCAGCACTGCCCTGAAGTGTAGTCATGTAGTGTCGAGTAGTGTCAACTGTGTCAACTCAGTCGGGCATCCCGCCGCCCTTGCCGACCGCCTGGAAAGCAGTTGCCTCGGTGGGTGCAAGCCTTCCAGTTGCTGCAAGCTGCAGATGTCGAGTGCGAGCTCGCTGCATTGCCAAGGTCGATTATGAGCTCTGCCTTGGCCCCAAATTCCCGTGGGAAGTAGAACAAGCGCATCTCGCCAAACTCGCAGGGCCGGGTGGTCATCAGCTCGGTGGAGGAGCTTTTGCAGAGGCCGGGCGTCTGGCTTTGAGAGAGGTGAAATTGCTTGGGAGCGAACGGAATGAACGGAAGATGGCAGGTGTTCCATGTCCGTCATCGTACCAGCCATACCGGCTATGCTGTGAAGGCACACTTGTTAAGCCGGATCACTGCGCTTGGCGGGGCGGCGGTTGCTTACACAGTGTTCAGGTGATGAGCAGATCCAACTTCGCGAACCGTGGCATTGAGTCCTGCACCCGGGACTTTGAAGCGAGGAAGTCAGGAGCGAGACAGACATCGCAAGGTGCCAGATCGACTGGGAGATCCAAGCCATGCGTGCCGCCACCGTCTACAGAGACCAGCTGGAGCTGCGAAGCGGCCCACGTGCACAAATCTCGGCAGGCAACGCACGCGACCGGCTGCAGGAGACCCACGTTTTGAGACTGCTGGAGGACACGCAAGAGGGCGACTTTGCCCGGCGCTTGTGACACCTTTCGTCGAGGCTTTCTTTCATTGTAGTGGCTTCGAGCTTCCGAGGTGTACCTTTTGCTAGAGCTTTGCGAGCAAGGCTCCGCAGCTCCCCCCCTTGAAGTGAACTGAGAATGTGCTGCATGGCTGCAGGAGATCTGCTGCGGAAGCAAGGCGTTCTGTCCGAAAAGACCGTGAAAAGCATCGCCTGGAAGCTCAGGGAAGCTTCGAGGCGTCTGCACTTTTGTTCAGCGTGTGAGTGCTCCTCCAAGGCTAGACAACTGATGCTCGGCTTGCAGGTGGTGCACAAGCCAGACCCCTTGCGACATGATGCGATGCGATGTCACGCGCTTTGCACTACATCACTGTACGTCCTGCCTCCGAGGCTGGGCTTCATCCACCGAGACATTAAGCCAGACAACCTGCTATGCACAGCGGATGGTCTGTGGCATGCTGAGCTGCAAGATCGCTCATCTGAGACTCCCAAGCGGCTTGGCATTGCGAGCCCATGTCTGTCTCGAGGTTGCGAATTGCAGATTTCGGTTGGTGCTGCCGAAAGGAGGATAGCCCAACATGCCTTGCACCGTCCTCAGAGATTATCCTACTGCCTTTGTTTGATTACGGAAAGGGAGCTTGACCGCCAGTGGAACGCCGAGAGAGGGGGGGGGGGTTGGGGGGGGGGCAGTCGGGATTTTTTGCATGGGTGGGAGGGGGGCAGGGGCCCAGCATCATGAGCATCTTGGCATCTTCGGTCACGCAGACTGTCTTTCCGTGTGGTCCTGCTGGTTTGCAGGCTTAGGCTAGGAGCTGAATGGTTGGCTGCTGTAGCCAAGTGTGATGTAGAAGTTCGAGATGACATGTATTTAGCATATTTTGCAAAACCTGCTGCAGGCAGGCACGCTGCTCTACATGGCCCCCGAAGTGCTGTCGAACGTGTGTGCCTTATCATGCTGCGCAGAGTTTGCATACAGTTCCGGCTGGATCATGACGTGGGCGCGGGATGTGTACTAGCAACAACATGCAATAACCATGCTTGCTGGCAGCTTGCTGGCAACTGCTTTGAGGTCCCGCAGACGGCACGGATCCCAGCATACCTCGGCACGCATGCGTGGTTCATTGCGATAAATTGTGAGCTGTTTCTGGGGAGGCGGGCAGTCTCTCGAAAATCTCTGCTTTTCAGGTGAAGGCTGATGTGTGGAGTGCCGGAATGACCCTTTTTCAGATGATCGCAGGGTGAGGGGCTCGGAGTGGTCGTTGACGTCCCTACAGTGTTGGTCCGATGCACTGTGCTGGTCACGTCTGCCGCTGACAGACTTCTCAGTCCGTGAGATAGAGCGAGCGTTTGTTTTGGAGGGGCTGAGCCTGTCAGCGGTGTTCTTGCATTGCCAGCGTCAGGAGAACTCTACTCCAAACCAACCTGGACCCTGGCGTGCCCGGAGCTCAAATTGGAGCAGCACACGCGTGCAGGAGTTCACACGTCAGTTCATCCGTGACCGCGTCAGGACCAAGCTTTCAGAGCGAGATCCAGTGAAGTCAACTTTGCTTCGCCAGCAGTGGCTGCTGCGGGCCGTGCGCTCGGCTTCAGTTCCCGGACAGTACGTCGCGATGCACCTGGGACCAGGAGATCGATGCAGTGTGCAGGGTCCTTGGATCTTGTCCAGCGCTCTCAACATCGCCCAAGCTGGCAATGCGAGGCCCACCTTCTGACAAACTACGGCCGAACCATATCAGCCAGATGCCCGAAATCAGCAAGAGCTCACACGTGCCACGACGTGGGCCTTTGCTTCTGTTTGCATCGTGTTGAGGCCCGTTGGCGTGGGACCTGGTGCAGAGAATGTTGACTAAAGACCCAGCCGAACGTGCGCAGCTTATCATCTTTTCATGCCAAGTTTTGGCCTCTGAGAATCGGCTCGGAGGTATCTCTGTGGAGGAAGCGCTCTCACACCCCTGGTTACGCGAGCAAACAGAGGCAGCCCGTTAATTCTGGCCGTGTTCCTCCTCTGTCGTGTTTCTGGCCCGTTGTTGGTCGCTGACATTTTAATCCAAACTGTCAGATTCCATAACCACGAAAACCGAAACTTCTACTGGCAGCAGCTGACGCATCACGCCATCGCGACGCAGGGGTCAGCTTCACAGTGATGCGTAACATATCAAAATACAATGTCATATAAAGGTAAAAAACAGTATAACATAACATAGCACAATCGAATATAACATAACGTACGGGAATACGGTATAGCGTAAGAAGAAAACATAGAGTTGTATACTATGTTATGTTATGCTATGCTACGCGATGGTATGTTGCGATCTGCCATGTTAGGGTACATGCATGTATGCGTGTCTGTCTGTCTGTATGTATGTATGTATGTATGTATGTATGTATGTATGTACGTATACATATATACATATATATATATATATTCATGGGGTTATGTACGATTCTATGTATGAAGGTACGTATGTCGGGCATGCATGCATGCATGCATGGCATCCTCGCACATCTGTCTGTTGCAAGTTCAGAGGACAGAACACTCAAGGGCACATTTCGCAAGCCTTGTCTCGAAGTGTCTGTTGAGCATATTTCACCAAGAGAGAGATATCTTGTGATAGTCCTGTGATTTGGCGATCGCCGCAATTGGTATAGGCAATATCTGGATACCTCGATATACTGCAAGATTTTATTTCGGAAGACCACCTTTACAGGTAGAACTCGAATTTCTGGCGATACTTGTAGCCTTACTCCTACGACGTAAACCTTCGTGCTGAAACTGTCTGTATATGTCTCAAGCTGCTTTTGAAGAATAGAGTCTTTGGACCGAAGCCTAGATTCCTAGATGTTGGCTATGACATGATTCGGGTGGGGTTTCATGTGCGACACGCAAAAGCACATGGCCACTCGTAACCGTTGCCTCGCAAACCTACACAGCCGGTGAAGATCGCAGATGCACGGCGTCCATATGGAGTCGTAGACTTGCAAGGCTCAGTTTAGTTTTCCATTTCGAATCCAACACAAATTATCAATATGTTCAAGTCAGCACCGCAGCCTCACTGGTATACACCTGGAAAGCATCTCCGACGCCAGGAGCTTGTTCAGGGCAAGGTTGCGACAAGCCCGTTGCCGTCCCGGCGCAAGGCACAAGAGCTCGTTGAGACTCGAAGTTGAGACTCGAGGAATATTTCACAGAAGGTATGAGCAGTCTCTAGCAGTGAAGTGATGAAGTGCTACCCGACTGCGAGTGCGGCGCCAGGCTTGCGAGGAAGTAAGCTCACCCTCGAAGGACAAGGCTCAACTCTCCTTTCTTTCGGATCTGCATGTGTTGGCCTGCATCCGCTATTGCTGTTCGTGGGCAAGAATCGCAGGTCAGCGCTTACTGGCTTGCGGTGTCCATACAGATCTGCCTACGGACCCACTGCCATTGAGGTGCCAACGCCCTCGAAGCCACGATCTTCGAAGCCGCCTCGGCCTCGGCGCGCTGTCAGTGGCAGTGGTGGTGGTGGTCGTGGTAGGAGTGGAGTGGGAGTGGCTTAGTAGCCGCAGTAGTAGTTGTTGTCGTCGTCGAAGTCGTCGTGGCGGTCTTCGTTTTCCCCGTGCTTGTACTGTAGCTTCGTAGCAGAAGCAGAAGCAGAAGTAGAAGTAGGAGTAGGAGTAGAAGGAGTAGTAGTAGTAGTAGTAGTAGTAGTAGTAGTCGTAGTAGTAGTAGTAGTAGTAGTAGTAATAGTAGTAGAAGTAGAAGTAGTAGTAGTAGTAGTAGTCGTAGTAGTAGTCGTAGTAGTAGTAGTAGTAGTAGTAGTAGTAGTAAAGCAGTGGTAGTGGTAGTGGTAGTGGTAGTGGTAGTGGTAGTGGTAGTGGTAGTGGTGGTAGTAGTAGCAGTAGAAGTAGTAGCAGCAGCAGTAG